>CM067082.1:94578827-94791327 GCA_034008185.1 Gorsachius magnificus | reverse complement strand
TCAGAATTATTCCTTACTTTCAGAAATAATTGTTGGTCGTTTACGCTCTTCTTTGCCTTTGGTGTGACGAGTTAAATACGTTTTAGCTCTCTGCCCAGATTTCTTCCCGTGTAAATGAGACCATTAGAGTTGTTCCAAATGTATGGAAATGCTACTCAGGGAAGATGTTAGCACTGTGTATGAACTTTCTCTGTAAATATTTTGGGCGTTCCTAAATGTCTCTTACTTCCAGTTTTCTTCTGTCACATTTTTTCTGATAAGTTTGCTAAACAGGGCATAAGGAGGGGAGAAAAGAACATAAAATCCAGGTGACAGCATGTGTGGTGAGACAGGTAGAGTCTTGGTTAACCAAACACATGTTCTAGAAAAAGAAATAAGCCAAAGCAATGCTCATTTAAATAAAGGCAGTCATAGGTGTCATCAAAACTACATTGTTCATTATGCATTTATTACTTGCCTTCCATGCAACATACATTTTCAGTGCATCAGGTACAACTATAAACAACCTTACATGTTATTTAGAAGTTGTCTCAAAACCTATGTGACATAGAAGTTGATTTAAAAGCTGTGAAATAATCTGCTGATATCCCGTGAATCCTCTACTATTCCAAGCCTTTGTCTGTATCAACAAAGCAATAGGAGATCTGCAGAGTAACACAGTTGATGTTGAGGGCTTCATGTGCACAACATGTGTGTTTGTGGGACTTTCTTCAGAGTAGCTGTAACCTGGTCTCATAGAATAAAAGCCTATTAGCATCTTGCAGTTCCGTATGATTGGGGAATCCAGTTTGCACACTCCATGACATAATCCAAAACGTGGCTGGTGGGAACCCCTGAGAAAGCTACTTTAAAAGCACACTCCTGATGAGAATTAAATGCTAACAGACCTACCCTGAGATGATCCAATAAATAATTATACTCCTCTTGATCAAATATGTTAGATATAGAATCATAGAATCATAGAATGTTTTAGGTTGGAAGGGACCCCTAGAGGTCATCTAGTCCAACCACCCTGTAGTGAGCAGGGACACCACTAACTAAATCAGGTTGCTCAGAGCCCCGTCCAACCTGGTTTTGAATGTTTCCAGGAGTATCAAAGTTTTGATACTTGAGTCCAGTAGCAGTTTCTATGCTTTTAATTCTTTACAGAACAAATTTCAGTGTTCTTTACATCTTCTCCTTCAGTATGTGCCATTGCTGTTTTCAAAGTATCTTTTTCCTTGATTTTCCTTTCTTCAACTTCCAGTTACTCGTAGACTTTTAGTTCAACTGGAAGAATGCAGATTCTTCAAGACCCGCTGGCACAAAGTACAGCTCCCAGAACAGAAGGGTAAATTAATTTTTGCACAATCATGACAGGGTAAAACATCTGACTAAAGTCATACTACTGGTGTGAGAGCTAGCTCAATATTGTCAAAAGCACTAATTTTGCTTACTGCAACAGTAGCAGCAAAATCAGGCAAACAAATTGGGTGTCTAGTCTCATGGAATGACAGTTTTAAAACTAAATTCATTAGGACAAAAAAAATTAGCACTCATTATCCTCTTTTGCATCAGTCATATACACTGAAACTCTTTAAAGTTTTATTTCTTAGCACACGGCTATCAGACCACACCAGCCTAGTTGCAAATGCAGAACTAAACCGCATAATACCTGATGTGACAAATACGGCATTGTCCTGTCAGTCACTTCTGAATCCTGTCAGCAGGCCTGCCATGGTAACCTCTGGCCATGACTAAAACAGGCCACCTGAAATAGAGTACGTAGTTAGTTCAAACTGCACTGGGGTGAAGAGGAATTTTCAATTTCAAGTGGAATTTTTATCAAAGGTCAAACTCTCCTGTCTCCATTTATCATATAATTTTCCAAAAGCACTGAAGACACATAAGTCTCATTTCAGAAGAGCAAATTTCCCATTGCACATAAAGCAAAAGAACAATCAAAAGTTATGCTGAATGCTGTAAAAACAAGTATGTGTATTTTAGAGATAGAAGGAAGCATCTTCTGAGCTCTGTTACATGAGCGCAACCAGAATCTGTCAAACAAACTGGTTTTAGTAACACAGCTGATGTCTGGTTTTCAGACACTGACAGATACTATGGACTGAAGGGAAATAAGTAGATGTCTAGAAGATGTTGAACATACTTCATATTTTTTGAATGATCCTTGTGGGTTTTGGTATTTAACTTGAAATGCATTCAGAAAAATGATTTCAACATTCATTTTTCTGTCCAGAAAACTGAAATCCTGAATGAGTGCGCTAAAGCTGATTTTAAAAACCTTTTCATGAGTGGCACATTCCTGTTCCTGTGGTTTCCCTACATATACAGATAACCTCCAAATATTTCCTGGTTCATGTTCTCCAAAGCTTAAAATGTACATGGGTCATCTTGAGACAGCTCTTAGTCAAGGATGAATCAAGTCAGTGAGAACGAGAGCAGCTACTACAAACACTTTACTTGTTCACCGGACATTGGGCAGATGTGGGGATAAAACTGTCAAGTGCGAAAACACAAAGAGAAATATTGCTATTTTCTATTATTCACATTCTTCCCATGAGCTGTTTGCTCTGTTGCCATGGCATAGGCGGTGAGATTTCATAATTTTTCCCCTGCCTGCCATGTGCTCATGCAACAATGTGAATTTAATCAGTCCAGACAGTTGGTTGTGTTTTGTCCGTGTGAGTGGAATAAAACTTTTCTCACCAGCTAAATCCACAAAGTATCTAAAAGCCATAAATAATCAGTAACTCTTATGACTTGCACCTGCTTGCTTTATTTGACCAAGGATAGACCAGAAAGTCTCATATAATGAACAGCGTTCCCAAGCATTAATCACCTTTGATTGCTGATAAAAATCAAAGTAGATGTTCTGTTTAAAATATCAAATGCATTTTTTTGTTTCTTTCCTGCACCTAGATTTTAGTTGGGTCAATGTTGCAGCCTTACCTCCCTCAGGAAAATCATCCTTGTTTCAAAAATATTTGACGGGGAAAAGGACATGTTCTGGGTAGCAAATAAATTTCTAGTTACCTATTAATCATAACAGATGTATTCTTCTAGTACATCTTAGCCAGCAAAAGGAGGTGGGAAAGATACAATAAAATGGCTGGGGAGAAACTAAAAAGTGCTGTAAGAGATATCTCTGCCAAGCTTATGCAGAACCAAGTATGTGCCAGCTTGTACAAAACAATACAACTTTATTTTGTATAAAGTCTTTTATCCAAAGCGTATCCCAAAACCACTTTACAGGAGTTAAACAATACAGTTACAGAGATAAATAATAGCAGAGGGAGAGCAAAATTAACAGATATGTGCAAGTCAGAAAAGATATATTTTCAGCTGAGATTTGGAATGAGGGCTTTATAGGAACACTGGAGTGTTTTAGTTTTAGCATTTTTCTAAACAGAGCTTAGCAATGTCTATAGACATACAAATCAGAGTGAAAGTGGTAAATGCCAAGAAATTCAAAGGTATGGCTTCATTAAGTCCTGCAGGTTCAAAATTAAATTAAACCAAAATCAAAAGCTGAAAGAGTGTTTCAAAAATTAAGGCAGCCTCTCAATCTTTACACTTCTGGCTATATGCCATTCATTCAGCTCCATATTATTTGTAGTTGGTTTCTTTCAATGGAAAAAAAAAAGATGAAAACTAAAATAATGGGGCCAGGCACTGAGTACTCTGTGATGTAAATGTGGTGTAGCTTCACAGATAATAAAACGCGTACATCAGAGAGCAAAATTTGACCCAAAGTATCTTTCATGGAACCTGGCAAGCAAATGATGATGTCTGTTTGGTAACTAGGGCTCTAATCCTCTGGGGAAGCCCTGGTGGGTACAGAAGTTGCCTATTCAGTTCTCCTGAATTAATCAGAACCTTGGTTGCCCACCAGTTCTGATGTTATATGTTTAATAACAGCAGGTGAAGGATATTGCGAGGAAGGCAGAGTGCACTGACCTCAGGGAGGATCTGTACGGGCACAGCAGTACATGGGTGACGTTCTCTTGGTGGGACTGGTTTTTATATGGCAATTCCCTTTGTGGCTAACTGGAAAGCTTTTAAAGGAATGGCAAAATTAAAATCCAAGATTAAAAAAAAAAAATCAATTTCTTCTCGAGTAGACCAAACCAACATCAATCTGCAACAGAGCCTGAAAAATGTTACGGTCTCAGTTGCTGGCTTGGAAACCTCAGAGAAATTTTTCTGCCTAAACTGAAATAAGCTTTCTATGATTTATCTCAAAACATGGATATTTGTAAAGGGAACTGATTCCACAAAGCCCTGGAAGAACTCTCAGCGCAATCAGTGCTTTAAATAATAGGGCTCAATTCAACAGTGGCATAAGCGATAAGCGCAAGTGAGCTGAAGAAGCAAGCATATGCCTCAAAGTGTGTCGACTTCTACTGAAGTCACATGCAACGAGCATACAGAGGTTGTTTATAGCACATGTATGAAAAACTGGCCTGCAGCTGTAAAGGAAAAGACATAGCAAGTTCAGAAGGTATCCACAGAGAAAAAAACCCAAACCAATTTATTTATCAATTGCCAGATAACTGAATACCGATTTCAACAGGCATTGCCAAATTTTCTATTGTCACAGTATCTTGAGGGCTTTGTTTACACGTTAGTACTTACACCTGTTTTCTAGCCTCTGGAGAACAGGTCATTTGGCATTATTATTTTTGCCACAAGTAAATGTATCACAAAAAGAGGGTACTTATTTCTTGAGAAGATTTTCCAGAGGCTTTACCTGACCCTGCAGTCGAGGCTGAATAGTTGTTCTTATTCCAACCCCCTACTTTCTCTGAGAGTCCTTTCCTCAATCCATATGCTTCTTGTAGGTGTTCAGTGAATGATGACTTCATGTATAAATCAGTGTGCTGCTTCACATGGAGAACTCTATTTGCTGAGCTCATGACATTTTCTGTGTGTAGCAGTGGGAGCCAGCTGCCGTTGAGAACTGTATACAAAGGGCACATAAATTGCTGGGTGTCATGGAAAAATTTATGCACAGGCTACATGGTTTTCCATGGAAGTTTCTAAGTGTTTTGTATGGATGCAGGAAACAAGCAAGTGTCTGTACAAGTCTCCACCTCAGTCATTGCTCATCTTGAAACAGCAACAGGGATGAAGACCTGGGCTTTGTACAACTCCTCAGTTTTACAGGATGGGTTTCTAACATGCTTGGGAAAAAATATCTTTCTGTCTCTTGAGTTTTACATCTTCAGTGTCATTCAAAATTGTATTATCTGAAAATTAACATAAGCTCAAATTAAAGCAGCCTTTTTTTAAAAAAAAAAAAGCATCACACTATGGGGAACAAGAAATTTCTACCATGACATTGTATAAACTAGGCAGGGTACAAAATACAGCTGAAGCTCTATAAACCCTGGTAACTCTGCCTCCTCTGAGAACTCCTTCTGCAGATTTTCCTTACATGACCAGAATTCACTTTCTTTTTCATTGCAAACTTGCCATTTGTGCAACCTTTATTTTTGTACCCTTTCTACTCATTGTAATAAATGGTCTTACTCTCTTTAGGCTTCACTCCTGCTTGTAACTTCTCACATAACTCCTTTTTCTTCAGGAGAAATGCCATAGCTCAGAATCAGCCAGGAAAATACGACCTTTTGATGAAACACATTTATCCTAGGTTCTTATGTACTTGTGTTTTGCTATATGGATCCAAATATCCAGTGTGATTATGGGAAACCAGGGTGCCGACACCACAGTAACTGCTGCAGCTCTGTGACTGACTCGGTCCCTCTGTCTGGAAAAGGCATGATGATGTGCTCTCAGGGTAGGTGAAGAGTTCATATTATGAACAAGAGCTTTGCCCTAGTAAGTAATGCAGCTGTATCAACGCAGAGCGTTTACAAAAAGTCATATGATTATAACAAGTACAGCAATGGAAGCACAAAATACCAACTTAATTGGGGAGGTTTTATTATGAACCAGGATAGCCAAGTTGCATATAACATTCTCAGGGGTATATTATGCATCCTAATCCTGTCATCATACAAGTACCTTTCCCTTGAAGTAACCTTAGCATTTAGTTAGAAAAGCTAATAAAGAAAAAGTTATTCATTTTTCCCTCTCTTTCTCTGTGCATGCATTCACGCATCTGTGTATATATTTACATAAAGAGTATCACATAAAAGTTAGCCTCACAGTATTTGTCAATACAGGATGTGAATAAAGATAATTCTGTCACTTGAAAGGTTTCTTGAAATGATCAAGTCAAGATTAGAAAAACCATCATCAACTTTAACCTTCATCATGATTTGGTCTTGCTTTTGAAAGTACCTAATATTTTCTGGCCATCCCCCCTATGTTATTTAAATGCTGGTAATCTTGTTCATGGCAATTTCAATAAGACACAGCAGACATATAATGCTTCCTCTTTTAATAGGTGCAAAGTGAGTTATTGTCACAAAGCATATATATGAAAAAAGGATGTGAAAAGAGAATCCTGCCTAATCTCTGTAATAAGGGCTTGTGAGGGTGCTAACATGGTCACCTGAATTATGCATGTCTATTGTGTTCAAATATCATAAATCGATGCATGAATACCCTCCAAATCATTTTCAGTTCATGAACATTTATATACAGAGCTCTTGAGCACTGCAAAGACAATTAGTCATATTTGTATGCCGGAATTAATTGAGAGTGAGATGCGGGAGGCAGAAAGAGAGAACAAAGAATGCTTTTTGTCAGTTCTTCCAACTGACAGGGATAATTAGATATATGAAATTGAAATTCCTCAGCAGGGGGTTTCTGTTGACAATGAATTTTCTTTTGATTCCATTCTGTTATTCTTTTATGCTGTCATCTGTGGCAATTTGTTATTCAGCTTGAAGCTTAAAAAAGCAAAGCATTCCGCTTTTATGAGTAGATGATGTCAGTTTGTACACTGCTGGGAAATAGATATTAAATGTAATCTTTAAACTAAAAAAAAAATGAGAGAGGAAAATAAAATCAGTTAAAGAGACAGTGCTCTGTTTACACAGCCCTCAGAGTAAAACTTTTGTGAGAGACGGAACTTGCTTTGATGGTTTTTAAAGTTGCTCAGGCTGCATTAATGTTTCAGTTGCAGTGCAAGACTGAGCTGTGCTGCATGACGGAGTAAGGGCACATTGCTGGGAATGGCCAATTAATACTATTTCAAAACGCTGGCAGACAGCGCTGTAGTATATTAACATTGTACTTTAGTGCGGGTACAGATGTATTTGTTCACATTCCCAAATCCAACTCCTGACCAAAAGGAGGTGAAAAATAGGAAATATTCATCCTCACCAGCACATGCAAACCTTCTTAGTGCTTCTGGTCCTGATTTGGCATCTGGGGCCTGATTTTTGCACAGTAACTTCATCAGGTTTTTGAAAACTAGGGCAAACGCAGAACCGGCCCTTGGCTAAAGAACCAAAAAGACATCACTTTTTTCCCAGGCAGCATCTCATCCGCTCACCTTCTTCAGAAAGGCTCATTCAGTGCACCACCAGTATGAGCATCACAAAAGCTTTTAAAAAAGGTTAGCTAAAGCAACTGTCTGCAAAATGTTGGTCTTTATGGTAAGAAATTTGCATGTTTACTTATTTTTTCTTCTGTGTGATTTTGATAGCACGTACTCATGTAAAAAACATACCACCCGGACACACGTCCTGCTACATAAGCCTATGCATACATACACTCCTAATAATCAGAAACACGTATAAAACCTTACTTAGTTTTTTTGGCAAGGGTTTTTGTAAGCATTGCGTGGAATCTGGAGTATGAAACACCCATACTGTTCCGCCTTCACTCTCCCCTTTTCACTGGAGCTGATCCATTGAGCTCTCCTGGCTTTCTTTTGCCTCTTTCCCTCCTCAAAACCCCACGTTATTTGACATTTGTTATTTTTCAGACTGCAATTTCTCCTTCAACAGGCATCTTGGTGACTGTGGCTTTATTATATTTTATTCTTTTTTTTTTGTTACTAAAGCAAAAAACCACACACAGTGTTATGATGTAGTATATATTCCAGTGAACCACTGTGAGTCTAACTATACCATACGGCATATCATTAAACATAGCAATATTTAACCCATATGTATTATCGCCTCTGCACCCTCAGAGCATTCTTTGCAGATGCAGTTTTATCTCGCACTTTATGGAAGAAGGCCCTGTTTAAGAAGCTGTGCAATCTTAGAAGTTAAAATAGCTGAGAATATGATCTGAGGGACTTCTCACACCAGTCAGGGGCATCAGTGTCCCCACAGTGTCCCAGCAGTGACCTGGAAGGGGCACCCCATATAAAAATGTTAGGCTCTATTCAGTCTTTTGCTCTCTCTGTTGAGACTCATTAAGGATGCTGCTTGTGATGGCAGTTTCTGTAACCTGGCACATGTCCACTGGGAAATGCATTGATGCCATCAAGTCATTTCATGAAGATAAATTTATTTGGTCACTACTGACCTTCGATGAATTTGAACCGGTGACTCAGACTTTAAAGACTCTATTCTTTTGCTGCCTTCCTACCATCCAAACATCAGTGCAAACACTGTATTTGCAAGTTTTTTAGCCTGTCCTTCAACTCAGCCTCAGTTACATTGGGTATATTGTCTACCTTCATACAGGTTTAAAAAAGATAAATAGAAGAGTCTACAATAGATCTTACAGAGAAGTTTGTGTTCAGTTCAGTAAGCCAGATGGAAGCACTTGTCTACCATGTATAGGACACCACGTACCTTAGCCTTGCTGTTCAGATTTGTTCAGTAAGGACATATGTATTATGCAACCAACTGCAGATGATTTGTCCCCCTTGAGTGCCCCTGAGGCACGCCCCATTCTAGCCCAGGATTTTTTTGGGATTCTGTGAAGGTGGATGCTGGTGCCAGGAAGCATACTTATGGAGCCTCTCAGGGGAACCAGGCAAAAAAAAAAAATTATCCTTCTTTCTAGGTGGGAGGCATAAAATGCTCAGCCATGTTCTGAAAAAGTCCATGTCTTGATATTTATTCTTAAAAGGAGGAAAAATTGTCTTTAGAATTTGAGCAGTAAGTGAATGGCCTTTTTCAAGACTGCAACTCTACACAGAGACACCTAGTTACTACTTTCGACATCTACGTCCTTTACGGGTCTAAGCACAATTCTTTTTTTTTTTTAGTATAGTAAGATAAGGAATTATAGCATAAACCCAGGCCTCAAATACACCTTTTAGCACTGGCAGAAGACTTACCTTTACAATGTGCATTTCTCAAAATCAAACATGTTGATTGGGGGTGACCAAGATCCAGACGTGTTAATATTTGTTGGTGTTGAATGATCAAACCTCTACTGTAGCCTGAGGAGAAAACCAGCAGCTACATATAACACTCCACAACATGTTTGATAACTGTGATCAGTGCTTGGGATCACTGATTTAAAAAACCCTTTCTCTTTTCACCAGAGAAGATCTGTCTATCACGGCTGAACACTTTCATCTGTGTTTTGCTTTGTAAAATGAACTACACGGGCAGAGTAGATGTTCATATGATCTTTCTCAATAGCAAATTAAATTACTATTGCATGGCTGCTCCTCCACAAAAGAAGGGAAGTTATTATTTGAGGCCTTCCTTCTCACATCCAAATATTTTGTAAGTCAATTGGTAAAGTACGCAGCATTATATGATACTCTAGCTTATCACAAGGAAAGGGTCACACAGATTTTCCTTTTACATTTTCTAAAAGCTACATGTCTATGACCAAAAACAAATCCCTGAAGCTTACTCCTACAGTTATTTTATAGGAGAAAAAGAACTATATGTTAATTTAAATGAGTGTCTCCCCTTTTTGCTGTTACTGTGGATGTGGTGAGATACCCTGCTTGCAGCTGCAAATACTGAATTACTTTAAGTTCTGGCAAGTGATTGCCTATACGCCTTTTGCCAGATAAATAATCCCATCTCTTTTAGACCGCCAGCTTCATTCCTGAAGTGCTTTCCTCTCTCAGTCTCATTCTCCTTGCAGCACGTGTTCCTCTGACTGGGGAGAGGAACAGTGCCTGACGGGGCACTGGCAACAGAGCACAAAAGCTGAGGCTCATCCCCTTCAGAGTTTCTCACACTGCATTGGCCCAAAACCACAGCAAGTAGTTTGGGGTGCAAAATCAAGGGGATTTGAACCTCTTCAGCTTTGCAGCAGGTGCTGTGGTGATCGTTTTGGTAAGGATTAAGGGATGCTCTCTTCTGGCCCGCTGCTTGGCAGCCTGAACCTACGCACTGCAGAAAGGATGCCTGCATCACCACCTGCCCTCCTCATTTGGTGTTGTGACTTATCTTGAGAGTGAAAGATATTAACCATTTTAGCTTTTCTCAGCGTGTGCCATGTCCAACTTGCCCCTATTGTGAGACGATGCTGGGCCCTAAATGATTCATGTCTTCCTCACAGAGAAGCTGAGGAGGCTTTGGAGGAATGAACACCAGTTCTTAGTGATGCTTTAGAATAGCGCCAGAATGTGTTCACCATCTAGGGAGAATTACAGTGCTGCTGTGCCTAAGTGACCTGTTTCTGAGGGAAAAGGTTTCATTTACCACTATATCAATCCCTTCAGCTTTCACTAAGAGTATACTAACTGCAACTAATTCTGGGATTATTTCAGTTGTTTCACCTTAAAGTTTGTGTTTCTATTTGAGCACTAAAAGAGGTAACATTCATATGAATTCTCTGTTTAGCTCCATTATTGCAACCATTTGCATAGTTTTCATTTTAGTCCCTGCACTGATAGGTAACTACAGGTTAGCCTCCTTTTGCCCCTACATTGTGTCTCTTTTCAGTAAATTCTAACCACTTGCCCATTCTCTATAAAATCTACCAGTCCTGATCAGGGCAATTCCTGCCTCTTCAGCATGACCTGTGAAACACACTAAACTCTCTTTTTTTTAATACATTGGGAAAAAAGGTGTGAGGGTCTTATTTTCCTGCACCTCCACTTCATTCTGATGAGATTTGTGCCAGATGCTACATTTCATAAAGTAAACACCCAGGCACATCTTCTAACTTCATAATTATGTGCATATATTCTCCACATAATAAAACTAGAATAAAATCACTCCTCACCCACAAGTAGTAAATCAAGAAAATGGTGAATTAAGTTTGTCTGATGAATGCCGCTCTTTATAAAATTAAGCTGTTTACAACGCGCGGTTCATCTTCTTTTACATGTTTAATGATTTTATTGCTTAGTATTTGTTCTATTATTCCATTATTGTTCTATTATTGTGCAAGGAAGAAAGAAGTTAAAATTCTGTGCTGTGGTTGTTAAAATCATTCTCCTTTCCATTTCTTTGAAACATAGGTCATTTGCTGTTTTTCCCCCCGATTACAAGTACAAAATTAATGAAATATCACTCTTATATGTCCATCATATATTTTTCTCTAACACAGATGTCAATGGACAAGTTCTGATGCACTGCTTTTTGATCTCCAAAGAAAACATTTTGTTATGGAAAATATGGTTACTCACAAACCAGGAATTTTTTCTTTGTTTTCAGTTTTAAACTTTTTTCAATAGCATCAAAAGTATTTCCAGCTGAAGCATTTGCAAAGTATTTTGCTATTTTACTATTTCAAACTTTTCTCCTTTGAAACACCTGAATGACACCTTCAACTTCCCATTTACCAGAGCAATTTGGTCAACTTCAGAATATTTGCCTTGAAGTAAAAATAGATTTAGCCCTCAAAAGACAATTTCAATTATACTTTTTCCACTTCTCCTTGGCCCGGAGCCACGTCCAAGTGGTGGCCTGTGCCCGTAGAGGGGACTGTGCATGCAGCACCGTACGCTTACTAGGACTGTCTGGAACCAGCAGACTGAAAGGAGAGATTTCTCCTTGCGGGGTAAGGAAAGTTTCAGATGGATGAGGAACTGGCACTGGAGTAAATCAGAATGAAAAGCAATTGATGGAGCCCAACAAAAAATGTGGTGACTCCTGCTTGCAGGAGGAGGAGAGGAAGCCTCTCCTGAGGGATGAGGTGAATCACACTGGTGCCTCTGAGAACCCAAGGGGGAAAAGAGAAGACCCAGCTTGACACTGCATGGGCAGTGAGGTTGTCTGAGCTTGGGAGCAGACAGGATGGCAGCCCAGGCAAGACAGCAACCTCAGGGATGCTGAGGTACACCCATCCCCCAAATAAAAAGCTGCTGCCACATGGGTGAACAATTGGACCCATGGGACGAGTGTATGACAGAACAGCAGCTAACACAGGTGCCACATGCACCTTTGGGATCTCGTCTTGGAGCTGTAATGGGCAGGTGCCCATCACCACTCTTCCTTTTGCCCTTGTCTCCTCTACCTGTGAAGTCTGGTTGACAGTGGCTTTGGAGATAAATGAAAGCAAGGTTGTGCCAGCTGGAAATTTTTTGCTGTTCAGTCCATTGTCTCTGTGACTAACTCGTCCTTAGGCCTCTTTTTTAACTGTAACCGGTGGAATTATACATACAGGATTAAATGCAGTCCTCTGCAAAGGATGGGGTGGCACACAAGTTCCTAATCTTCTGAAGTTGTACGTGGTACACTGCCATTCACATATTATTGTATTTCACCCCATCAGAAAGGAGGGGCATGAAAAGTTAAGGAGAATCAGAACTGAAATCTATTGCAGAAATTCCAAAGTTTCTTCTGTGACCAAAACATATGATGCTTCCTATAAGAGTGTAGCTTTTATATATTAGCAAGCAATTATGCTGCTTTTAAAAAAGCCTGCAAAGATTTTTAGAAACAGAAAATATGCAAGTTGTTGTAGCCTACGGCTGGCATTAACTTGCACAATGATAATTTATATTTTATGTGGGTTTTATTTTTATACACCTGCTTTTCTTTGCAATTCATAAAATATTGATATCAAAGGAATTGCTCTGTCACAGAATTTATAATACTAACTGAGAGGTTCACATCAGTGTCTTATAATCTTTTAATCTTTTCTGATATCAAAGGTAATTTCGAGGAGGAGGGAAATATGTAAGTTGAAAAAAAAAGAATATAGTCTTATTTTCTAATTATCATAAAGTTATTACTTTTTTCTTGCTTAACAGTTTTTCTAATCTGATCCATTGCCTGTCAGTCATTTACACTGTGCCTTTTTTTTTTCCCCTCCTATTTTTATTAAGGTTTGTAAAAAGAAAGTTTTAAGATGAGATAGCAGCAGGCCAGCAAACCTGCCACGGCTGAATGACAGCCAAGAGATGGCAGTGCTTGCGGTTTTTCTTGCTTTGGTTTTCGCTTGTGCTCTCTGAGGTTTTAAAAGCCCATAAGGAGCTCTCAGGTGGGTGAACCGCTTCTTCCCCCAGCATCCCCAGCGGAGGGTGGTGCTCACTGCGGTCTCTGTCCCTCTGGAATGGGAGGCAAGTTTGATTTTTCCATGGCATGATCCCACATTCAACTTGGAGCTCCCATTTTAGGGAATCCAGGTACACCAGATCGCTTTGCAGCTCTCCTGGCCCCCACAATGGCAGTCCCCGTTGTGTGCAAGGGGGGCGGAGGGAGACAGGGGTCTCTGCAGCAAGCTGTGGTCAGCAGTCGAGCATCCGCATGCCAAAGTGCCCCAGGTGCTCTGGGGGCACTTCCAAATTACTTGATTTCAGTAAGGCAGCAAAGCTTCTTGCCCACTTACACAGCAGGGTTTATGCAATGTCTTAGTACTGGTTTCACGCACCCTTTAGCCGCCCGGCTGCCTAAGGCCAGCCAACTGGCCCCTGGGTCCCCACTCCGTTGGGTGGGGTCTGCACGTTGGGGCAGGGCCGGGGGGACAAATGTTCTCCCAGCCACAGCTCCAGGGTTATCTGGCAGGGCAGGTGACAGCAGATGTTAATTTTCAGACGACCTCCCATTGCTGTGTCGCCTCCGAGCCCCCGCTCCCCAGGCCAGCAGCGCTATGCTTTCAATTCCCTCATGTGTGACCCAGCAGCCTGTATCATCTTACAGGGAGTGAATAGGAGAGTGAAGGGCAGGCTGTGTGGTCACTGTTTTCAATATCCCTCCCGCTAGCCATTACATCATCCAGCTACTCTCTAAGAGGATTTTCAGCAGGCTTGGCTTCGTTATTAAAATAGTAATTAATTTTTTCCTCTTCACAAAACCCAAGGACCTTCAAATGGAGGCCTCAGGAGCGAGGGCAGCTTCCTTTTGAAAGTGGCCTTTCTAGAAGCCATAATCGGCTCTCCAACTTTACAGTACACATGTTCCCCAGTAAATGTGATTAAAGAGCCACACAAAAAAACCCTTGCAGAAAATTAATTCAGTTTCCAGAATAAAAAGTTTGATAAAGTTGTGCAATGCTCCAATGACAACACATAATAGAAGTGCAGAGTTTTATCCTCTTGAAGGATAAATGAGCGGCCAGAAAGGTCTGGTAGTTCCCAGAGTAAAAACATCTGCTACAGCTAATTCACTTTAGCTTTTGATTGTAAAATTCATTAGCCATATCAGGCAGCTGTAGTTTCAAACTTGTTGCTAGGAAGTACAGTTTTACAGGCTGGGATGCCGTTTGTTCTCCCCAGCAGTGGTGAGGTAGCGTGAGTGCCCAGTGAAACGCAACCTCCTGCAACCCAAAAATAAGGGTTTGAGTGGTGGGGGAGGGAGGGAGGGCGGGAGAGTGGGCAGAAAGCATAGGGCTGAACGCAGAGAGGTGCCAAGTGCCGTCAGGGCCGTGGTGGCTGGTCTTCCCCATCTCCAGATCATTGCCAGCTGAAGGCTTCAGCCTTCCTTCAGGCTTGGGAAGGCACTGGCTTTGTGGATTAGAAAGTAAACAATATGCCCATGCATAGTATGGCAGTGAATTTCCCTGCTCTCTTCTATGGTATTTTTTTACAGATTGTGTTAAGCATACAGTCTGAAGAACATTTTATGGAAAAGTGTTTCCACAAGTTGTTTAGATAAAGAGATGAACCCCAAGTGGATTTAAAAATATACATTACACACATATATATGTATATATGTCTGTGTATTTTTGAATTTTAAAATACATATTTATTCCTATTCCTGATCCTGCTACTATTCTCATTAACTTATATTATTTATACTCATATTATTTATACTTATCTAACATAAGCAGAGAAAAAACAAGGTAAAACTTCATTTCCAAGGTATTTTACTCTTCCCAATGAATCCTGATAGAAGATTATTTTAATGTCATCACTGAATCTGAAACTAAAGTTACGATAACATGTATGTCACTCCAGGCTTCTGACCAGCATCCTGTCAGCCTTCTTGGTGATCATAGTTCTCATAAGTCATGTGGCATACCCCCTGTTACTTGGGTTCAGTTTAAAAAACAGCTATTATGAAGTGGGAGTCAGGGACAGAGAAATTGTGTCTATATGTCAATCAAACAATGATTACTCTATTGGATTAACTTTTCAATTTATAGAGGGACAGAAAAAATTATTTTTGAGATTATTATGCCACATAAGACTAGTGATGGCCAAAAACTGTTGATTTTTGCAGGCCAGAAAGATTACCTAAACACCTGTCAAACCATCACTGAGGTTAGTTAGTGCTGCAAAAATATTGTCCCTCAAGAAAGAATGATGAACTGACACATATGTACCCATTGCTCCATTTTCATAGGTCACAATGAATTATGCAGGACTGGCACCTTAGAGACACGAGGGTGCAAGGACAGTTAGCTTGGTGATGATAAACTCACTTTCATTAAAGCTGATTTCAGCACAACAATTTTTGTTTTATTAACTGAGAAGGATAGAAGTTGATACTTTTCTCCATTGCAACATAAATATAGGGAAACTGTTCTAAATAATCTGATAAATTCACTCAGTTTTCCTTCTCACAGGCACGATAGTTTCTCATTATTGGGAACGTTCAAAGCTTCACAGATAACAAGAGTCCAGTGAGAACCAATCTTCCGGGTGGCAAGATGCTGGTACTGGTGTAAATATGCCAGCCTTTGGAATTTTTCTACCCATTTCAACATTCACATGACTCATAACTGATGTGCATTGTGTACGCTGTTTACCATCTTTGCTCCTTGATTTAGAGGAAAACACCAGAAAGCTGCTTCACTCAACCTGTGTGTAGAGCGTATGCCTTTCTTGGGTGATGGGACTATCAACAATGATTAGGTCTAGCACCAATGATTAGGGTCTTGATCAACAGTCATATTGATCAGCTGTTCCAGCTGGATGCGAACCTTCTTTTCTGGTAGACCCTTACTTGAAAAATGATTCAGGAAAAAGCCTGTGTTCTGAGCTTTATTTTACCTTTTATTTATTTATTTTTCGTCTCTGAAGACTCCCTTGAACTCTGATTAAGTTCAGAGCCATACTCATAGCAAACACATGCTATGGATGATCTGTGCTGGGTAATCTATGTCTAGAATGGGTATGTGTGTTGCTATTAAAAGCATTGAAACATTGGCAATTCTGCAAATTATCCACACAAATGAAGGACATACTTTTATAGGCATCACCCCCATTTTTCAGCTAGCTTCTGTTGCTGCACTCGTATTTTGTGGTGGTGTTTTTTTGACTGAGCATTGACTTATATTTGCTTCCATTTCTTCCCTTTCCTATCTAGGGTACTTACTGTGGGGACATTTGGTGTCCAGGTCCTCACAGCATTGCCCTCTGTCGTGGTTTAGCCCCAACTGGCAACCAAGCACCGCATGGCTGCTCACTCACTCTCTCCCCTCCCTCCCCCCGGGTGGGATGGGGGAGAGAATTGGAAGGACAAAAGTAAGAAAACTCATGGGTTGAGGTAAGAACAGTTTAATGAATCAAATAAAAGACAGCAGTAGTAATAATAATAGTAGTAGTAGTAGTAATAGTAATAATTAAAAAAAATGAAATGAAAAGGAAAACAACACAAAGAGAGAAAGAGAAACAAAACCTAGGAAAAGAAAGTGATGTGACCGCTCACCACCTGCTGACTGATGCCCAGCCAGTCCCCGAGCAGCGATCACTGCCCCCTGGCCAAATCCTCCCAGTTTATATTCTGGTATGGAATATCCCTTTGGCCAGTTTGGGTCAGCTGTCCTGGCTATGCTCCCTCCAAGCTTCTTGTGCACCTCCTCACTGGCAGAGCATGAGAAGCTGAAAAGTCCTTGAGTTAGTATAAGCACTGCTTAGCAACAACTAAAACATCAGTGTGTTATCACATTGTTCTCATGCTAAATCCAAACCACAGCACCATACCAGTTACTAGGAGGAAAATTAACTCTATCCCAGCCAAAACCAGGACACCCTCCCTTATGACCTTCTCAGAACTAAGCTGCTGGGTCACTATGGGTACTCCTGATGCTGGTCCCTAGCTGTGGAGAGAGGGGCATTTGATGGCAGAGGTTGGTTTGCTCCTGTGGGCCTCTCCTTTTGTTTTTCATAGGCTGTTCTGAGCACCATTCACAATCCATTCACTTGCTTAAAGCTTCAGCTGAGTGCCCCTCTAGGTCTGCACTCTATTCTGTGACTGAAGTTTTAATTCCCTTTTAATTTCTGTTACAGTCTCAGGTGCCATTCAGTGGGTGCTGCATAAAAATAAATAAATAATTTATGAAATAAATAAGTAATAAAGCAAAGATTTGGTCACACTTCCAAAGCCACTGCTTTCTTACATGGACAATTCTCGACTTTGCTGGCAGCCATTTCATTTTGCTTCTGATACTGAAAATGGCTGAGGTGTCAGGTGAAAATTAAATAAGACCCTCTTGTCTCACACACAGAGATTTCTGTGCCTCTCTCATTCTTCCCCAAAGGCCTGCTGGATACTGCATGGTTTGGAATAAAGACATTTTGGGGATGAGGAGATAAAAACCAAAATATATAACCCCCCCTGCTATTTTTAGGACTGAAGCTGTCTTTAATCCACAATTTTCCTGACCTGAAAAAGCATACAGTGTCTACCACAGAAGAGCGGAGGCTGCATTTTCCTGAGTGGTGGGGCCCAACATGCTGTATTTACACCACAATGTTCTACAGCTTATGTGCTGCAATGTTGTACAAACTCAACTCTCCTCCTCAATGCAAAATAAGATGGAAAGAGGGTGAATGTGGGCTGACCATGCTCCACTGTCTATACTTCTCTACCATTTCATGCTAGTGCAAATCATCACTTTCTGCTCATGTTCTATGTGGGCAGGATGGATATGTATTTTAATTTTTGAACTATAAGCAATACTAAACAATCAAGTTACATACCCATGCTGCCTACACTGTGGAGCAAAGGCCCTGTCTGGTGACCCTGCTAACCTTCCTGCTGCATATGCTTGAGCTGCAGCCTAATTCCATGCTGGGAAGCAATGGAGCCATGTATCGCCCCCCATGAATCTTAGTTCCCTTGCAAAGGAAACGCAGAGACACAAGGGAAAGGGTTGAGTACTTTGGTGCCCTCCAACAGACTTGTAATGAGTATGGTTGTGGGCCAGGACTACAAGAGTTCCCATAAAGCACACTTCCCTCACAGGGTAATCTCAGAGTGGATTCCCACTGTGAACTACCATCAATCAGTGCAGTTCCCCTAAAATAAAAATCGGTATACTGATAAAAAAAAAGGTCCTTTTCCCCTCTCATAAATATTCAACCCTCTCCATTTTTTTCTGCTAGCTGTATTTGATTCCAAATACAAAGGTATTCTCTCTGTAGCACTGATTTTCAATTGTTTTTAGAACAATTGCAGGCTCTCAGCTAAGGATCTTAGCAATAAAAGGCAAAAGGGAATATTCAGTTGCTTTTGTGGTCATAGTGACACAAAAGGTTGGACATCCACTTCCTCTACTATTTTTACAAAGTGTAGAGGACATGGCAAATGCTTGATGTCACAGATGCACCCCTAATAATGGACAAGTCTAAAACTTTAATACTGCCTCTTTCTTCCTGTTATATTGCACCTACATTTGATTTCTATAATATTACAGAAAAACTTAAAAAATGTCTAGATGACAGCTAACTGCTACCTCTAAATCTGTTTTATCCCTATAATTGGTAATGTGTGCTCAAATGAACTGACAACTTCATCATCTCTCTCATAAACTACAGGATGAATTAAAACTGAGCCAGGGAAGCACATTTATAGTTAATCTACATTGACATTGCTTCACTGCTATCAGTGAAGCCATAGCAATTAATACCTACTGAGTATCTGCCCTAAGGTTTACAAAATGTCTTTTTTTTGTTGTTAATTTTGAAGCAAATAATTAAACATTGCAGGATTATTTTACTTGCGGTCTTCTACTAAAATATTAACTCTAAACAAGGACATTGGTGGCTTTCACATAAATACAGGTTTCTTAAAATGTTCTTTCTCCACTCCTTCCATCCACTGGAGGAACCTTCAACCATACCTGGTCCTCAAAGGCAAAGAAAGCAGAGCAATGCATGTATGTATGTAGATCAGTGTGACATACTGTTTTATTATTTTATTATTAGCACAAGAATGACATGGAGTGGTTGGAGTGGGTCCAGAGGAGGGCTACAAAAATGATCCAAGGGCTGGAGCACCTCCACCTCTCTTACAAGGACAGGCTGAGACAATTGGGGTTGTTCAGCCTGGAGAAGAGAAGGCTGCAGGGAGACCTTATGGCAGCCTTTCAGTACTTAAAGGAAGCCTATAGGAAAGATGGGGAAAATCTTTTTAGTAGGGACATCTGTGACAGGAAAGGGGTAATGGTTTTAAACTAAAACAGAGTAGGTTTAGACTGGATATAAGGAATAAATTCTTTACAATGAGGGTGGTGAAACACTGGAATGGGTTGCCCAGAGAGGTAGTGGAGGCCCCATCCCTGGAAACATTCAAGGCCAGGTTGGATGGGGCTCTGAGCAACCTGATCTAGTTAGCGGTGTCCCTGCTCACTGCAGGGGGGTTGGACTAGATGACCTCTGGGGGTCCCTTCTGACCCAAAACATTCTGTGATATGATTCTATGATTATAGACTGTATTCTCAAATCTGTCCTGTGCACTGCCCAGGCCACTGGTGACTCTTTACAATCAGGTGGCATGGGCCTCCACAAAGGGTTTTTAGTCACATGGGAATCACAGCATGAAAATGAACAGATGTTGCGAGGCACTTCTTACAACTTATTATTCATATTGCAGCAATTCCAAGAGACCATATTCCGACGGGGCTGGATATAGTACATCCAGTCACTAAATACTTCCCTAGAGTGCAACGGAAGAGTACTAAGCATCTATGTAAAATGAAGTCTGCTGTATTCAGCACACCTTGAGTGTATTTATGTATTCTGGACCACATCTCTACCTTTGGAAGTCTCAATAAGACAGACACTAACTCCAGTCCTATTTTCTGTGAATCTCTCTTTTAAAAAAAGTGCCATCAGAAAGTGGTCTTGTGACCAGCTACCAGAGCTGGTTTTTAACCCAGGCAAGTGGCAACATCTTCCCACCTTCTGCTGCAGCTCTGCTGGCCAGGGCGGAGGGCTGCAATTCACTTATTCCTACAGAATTATATCGGCTTTGAATCCTGATCCTATGTCTCTGGAAATCCACTGGACATCCAAATAAGAAGAGGTTCTTCTAGGAATGGCACCAGAAGAAAAGTAGACAAATGAGCCTGATCCTTTTACAAGGCTGTAAATTTAAAAGACTGACAGAAACACTTTCTCTTAATTTGCTAACTGAGCAAGTTTGGAAAAGGTTCTTTTCAGCACAAAGTTTACCCACTTTACAGAAAAAAAAAAAAAAGCTTTAAATAAGCTTCAGGATGTTGACTGGAATGTATTTATTTTGCTTGGGTTTTCCCCCTTTCTCTTTTACAGGAACCAAATATTTCGAATGGGACCAGGTTGTGCTCTCAAAACTGAGGATCAGCATGATAGAAGTGGAGCAGTGAGATTGTGCTCATGATAGAGTTTATTGTCAAATTTATTTAATCTGCTAGGTCCCTTAAAACAATGTATATGTCTGCTCACTGCAATTAACTGCTTGCTATTATTGAAGACGATTCTTTTTTTCCCCTTGATGATTTGAGAAAATATACATGATGGTGAGTATGACAAAGATATCAAACAGAACAATAACCTGCATAGAGAAAAAACAGACTTGCAGTGCAAGAGGATTACAAGATGCATAACCTCTCTAATGCTTATAATATCTTTGTCTCACAATACTCAGGCGCTAGGGGTGAAAAGCAAAAAATAAGATTGTAATATTTATAACTGAAAAGCAGTGGAAACTGTGATGTATAACAGCTATTTGCATTAATTTTGATTATTTATTTGAAATTAGAAGCCCAAATTTTAATCCTTTATCAGGATACAAATAAAGTTTTCAGTTTCAGATTTATGTAGGTTTAACTAAGAAGATTGCATCTGGAAAGATTTTACAAATAAAGTGCAGAGAAACAAAAGAATTTGACAAGATTAAACAACAGCTTTAATTAGAAATAACCCTTTTTGGGCTCTTAAGAGAGTTGAGAGTTGATATGATCAATGACCCACTACACAATTCTCTATAACATAAATGCTTACAGGCTCTCCTTATTTCTTTGGAAAGAACAAATTTCTTTGTGTCGTACCTATGCAAAAATCTTCTTGCTAAATAAAAACAACCCCACCTCTGAAAACAGATACTTTGCCATTATATATATGTGAAAATAGTATTACACATAGGCATAATGGTTAAAAGAGTATCTCGAAATTTTTCCCTTCAGTATCTGACTGAAAATAGTAATTTTCCTTTTTTTAAAACTTTTTCCATAGGGTACCACAACATTATGGCCAAAACCCCATAGCTTAATTTTACTTGCTGAGAGCAAACAGAAAATCTTCCCTAGCCTGACTGTTTTTTGTCCCTGGTGATTTTAAAGAGCACACTTTTTCTTCTTAAAGACGATATAAAGTCTGTATTATTTACTGTGGAATTTTCCACTATTGAAATAATGATTGCTAATATAATTGAGTGAGAACATTCTGTTTCCTAGTAGACAGAGGTCCTGTGCAACCTTGCACATTTAAACAAAATGATTACCAGCAATCACCTACTTGAAATTCCTCCAAGGGTTTTTGTGTAGAGCGTATGAATACACGGGAACAAAGACAAAATACACATTTTGTTCTATTTTAGTAGTTCTACTTAGATTTGAACTGGGAAGCTGAAGAACCGGGAACGATCATTTTGTTCCATTTTTCTGAGTTTGACTAAATAAGTTAATTGCCCTAAGATGGAGATCTTGGGATTTACTTGCATGAACTGTGGCAACACAGTACGTGAGTTGCACACAGAAGTAACTACAGAATCTGTTGTGATACACATGGACAAAATGAAACAACAGTAGGAATAATTATGCAGGAATACCTAAGCATTTTAAAAGTCTCTTTTTATCTGGGAGACTAATACATGCCCAGGTGGCTAGAATGGGCCCAATCCAAATATTCTGGGACTTCAAAAGTGTTGGCTGGGTAGGGACTGCAGAACTTGCTCTCATGCATCTTGGTGATCAGGAATGAAATGAAGAACGATGTCACTGGCAGAGTATGCTGAATACATGGGTGCAATCCTTTGACAAGATCTCTCTCTAGTGCTCAAATTGGAAGGGGGAAGGATGGTTTAGGAAAGCTTTCAAAAGCACATGTGCCAGCTGGAAGTCAAACCTTGAGGAATAACAGCACTCTGTCTTTAGTTAATATTATTGTACCATTCCTTTGTTTCCACTATTTCCATCAGTAATACTTTTAAGCAAAGATTTAGTTTTGATTAATGTTACTGGGATCTGAGCATGTGCTTAAACCTTAAACACGTGTTAAATCAAGTTAAATTCTCACTTAGCTACAGGGCTGCTGAATCCTGGTCTTTCTGTATATCCTCTCCCAACTGCTAATAGCACCCCTGTTCCCTGCTACTTTAACCTAAGAAAAGAAAACTATGGAACTGAAAGTTTTACCTATGTTGAGCGTTTTGAAGCATGCTATTAGCATTTGCTTTTTGTTTCTTTTTAAATTGATTTGTGATTCATTTTATTTTCCATGTCTGGGAAAAATACCCCTAGTTGCATTATATCCTTTACCCCTGCATGTTCTTATCCCTTTGGTTCTCCCATAAGTAGGCAGTGTTCAGCCTGTCACAGGTACATGAGGCTAATAGTTCAATCACTAGGGAGAAGGAGGGGAGGAAGATGAAAGGGCAGGAAATGGCTGTCATGGCCCCAAAGGAAATATTTGTAGGAAAAGGAGCACAACAGCAAATAAAGTGCTAATTAATGTCCAATTCCAAGCACTGATATACGGACCACAGCAGTAGGCAAAACCCAGCCTTCTGTTTCACTGGCTGCTCAAGAGCTTTTGTGTTGTAGCTCTATGCAAGCATGCATCTGCGAGTTTGGAATTTATAAAATTTTTCAATCCCCTCCTAATATGTGTTTTGTGTTTAACTGAGTTTTCCCTTTTTTTTTTTTCTGGATTTTTTTTCTTTTTAATACATTTCACTGAGGCTAGTTTGTCTGTGCTGATGCTGACTTGTTCAGTACATCCTGAATTTATAGTAGCAAACAGAATAACTGGAAACATTTTGGGAGGTGCGGTGGGACAAGGGCGTATTTCATAAACTGAATAACAAAAAGAAAGAGAATGAGTTTGGAGATTAAACTCTCCCAGGCCTAAGGGGGCTTTCATGGGAAATACTGGACCTCACTCTCAAATTTGGGGATCTGAAAAATACAGTGGCACTTATGGTACTAATTTACTGGCTTTGTCCAGCAGAAGGTCTTGAGAGTGAACCTTCTATTGGGGAACATAATAGCAAAAGAAGCACTGTTTTAATGAAATGTAGCAATTGGTACAAGGAACTGACTAAATCTGTTGTTAAAAGAACAAAAATGAAGGTTGAAATTCACAAAGGAATGTCATGATGATCAATTATTTCTGGTGTTTAGTATCTGAGAATCACATCTTAAAGTAAAATGTTATTTGCTGATGACTGAATGCCAGAAATAATAATCTGACATTAAGCTTTTGTGAATCTGACCAAATGAAAGCTAAAAGGGGAATTTATAGAGAAGAATGCATTTGTTTCAATAATGCACAGGTTTTAGAATATAAATGACTGAAATATTACTCATTACCCCATAATCATAAAGGGAACACAATAGTTATTAAATAAAAAAAAAATCCTGCATGGAAATACAGTTAAAGATATTGCATCAACTGAGAGAAGACAGGAAACTTCAGAGCCAGAGTGGAAAGACCATTTTTGCTTTACAGTGTTGCCCATGGGAGCTTTGTATGGACACAGCGTGGGATATTACTTAAAGGACAGCACGTATTGTAATGCTTACATCCAAAAATGTTGGACTATCAGCTGACCCCATGGGCTCATGATGGGGGGGCAAGGGAGAGGGTCTCCATGTGAGATGCTTTCTCTAAAGGAGACACTTCCACAGTTATAAATCATGGCAACAGTCAAGATACAGCTATGGAAATAATTTTCATTCCACAAGCCTTTTGGAGGCTTTGTGTGGCCCTGATCCACACTATCAGACTGGTCTGAGATGAAATTGTTTGACGCAAGCCAAATACTGTGCATCATTCTGGCATGCTATGCCAGCATCCTATGAGCGGTGACTGTGTCTCTCCCTTTGATTGTTGGCATTGCCAAGGGCAGTGTTAGCATGGCTGGAGGTACCTGCTCTCACTGGGATGATCCCTCTGTTCCCAGCCCTGTACTTGTCGTCAGCCATGGTCCCGCTGGAAGGTGCCTACCTGGGAGCCAACTATGAGCCGCGGCTCTTGCATGTGGTGTATTGGCATAACATGAAGCAGCTGCAGGATGCAGCTGCTTGAGTCTTAACGGGATCCTGAGCTGAGGCTTTGTCATGCTAAGTTTCTGTCTCAAGAAAGTGTCTACAGCTGAATGGTAACAACAACCTTTCCCCAGATTTTGCTGTGCATGATGAAGATGGGAAGTTTTAGACATAGATCTCCTATACTTATGTACTTATACAGATATGATGTTCATTTAGCACCATACGTTTATAATCTTGCTCTCAGTCAATAGTTGAAAGTGTTGCTGTAGATCTGTCTTTTCACTGTCTCATATACTAAATCATGATCTCTTCCTGTGTGTGTAGGTGTGTGTGAAGCAGTGGCCAAGTAAAAATTTTATCTGATATTTTTAACCCTTTCTTGCTCAGATGTGAAGGACTGCACAATTTCAAATCCCCTTGGGACCACTTGTGTTACATGTTGTAAAGCATTACCTATCCAAAAATCATGTTACCTGATTCTGGCCTTTGACTGATGTTTATCAGGTTGCTTTCTGTTAACACCTTCCAAGTTCCAGCTGCTTTGGAAAAATAAAAACTTACTTTATTCTCTTACTACTTCACTAAGTCAATATTCACTTCCTTCAAGTAAGTGAGGCTTACATGGATGTAACTGATGGGAGAAATTGGACCTTTGTAGCAACATAAAAAAATTTAAACTTGAGTGCATAGCCTTCTCCACTCCCCCCTCAACAGAAAAAGGGTACTATCTATAAGGTCAGGAGTATAATCAAGAACATTTGATCCTTTCCCTTCTCTGAAAAGACGAGTTGCTTTCTTTTCTTTTTGTTATTTTAATCTTGCAGATTAAAAAAGAGAAGATAAAAAAGATCTGCTCAGCACTTCAGTAAAGTAGATTAGGATTTTTCACCTTTCAAGAACAATTGCAATTCTGGTGAGGGACCTTTTGAAATTGTCTCCATTTCAGTTATTGCTTTGACACTGGGAGGGGCTTTTCAAAGGATGAATACAGAGGTTCAATAAACTTCATTTCCCAATGTCAAATGCATTCATGAAATCGAAGTGAAAAGCATGTGAGAGATGAAATTTCTTTCCCAGGCTATGGATGTGCCTCTGACTGTTATGATGGTTCCTCCTCGGGCAGGAATTCCCACAAGCTGGATAAACACACACACGCTCAGCTTAGCCAGGCTGATAAATACACTGCTCATGTGTACACTCCCGTATTGCATAAGACATTGGCAATGTATTTGGACAAAGACACCACCAGACAAGATAGCTGTGATGGAGAAGAGCACTGTTTCTTTTAGAACAGCAAGCAAAGTTTACAGGCTTCAAAGGATTTAGACTAATTATGAAACAAAGATCATTTCTTTCTGCAAGTGGAATATGCTCAGTTGTAGTGAAGTGTTTCTTACTTGAACAGACTCAGAAGGAGTAGAACGAAACATGCATATTCAATGCAACGTATCACTGAAACTGGTCTTTTTCCAGAGACTGACTGGACTTTGGCAATTCACACTTCTTCAGTGACTTACAGGCCAAACAGCGTTCAGAACAAGCATAGGAAACAAGAGACTTCCTGTTTTCCCAGTGAGCTTTAAATCGTTTCTTTGCTTGTGCTGAATTCACTTTTACTTTGGAAATTTTTACACAGGAGCTGCTATCTGTCTATTTTCACAAGAATTTTTACAAGGCTGAGCTTGATTAGTCCCCATCGTAAACACTGAAGTATTTGGCAGAGAAAGATGGCAATGTGTTAGTTTAGAATAATTCAGCCAAATAATTTTTTTTTTCCACACAAACCCAGTTTTTCTGCCTTTAAAAATGCAAAAATCAAAACTCAAAATGTCTTCCTATTTAAGAAATTATGGTTTTTTTCCCACAGGTATGATCGATTTTTTTTTTTTCATGAGCTGCTTTATTATTAAATTATTTCTACTTACTGATTTATTATGATATTTAATCTTCACATTATTATTCATCATAGCACTCAGAGGCTTCAGTTAGGTTCAGGGTACCATGTGGCTTAATGGCTCAGCAAGCTTTTAGGCTCCTGGTATCGGACCTTTTTACAACACTGACAATAAAAGGTAATTTGAAGAACAGGGGCTACAAAAGCCCTTTCAAGGACAGAGACAAAGCAAGATATACTGAATTTAGTCCAGGGTTGCTTTATATTTATTTTTAAATGATGTCTGACTCAGCTCTCTTGTAGCACCACCAAAAATTATATTATGGCAAGGGATAGATACCTGCCCTAAGACTAGAATAGCATTGCTCTAGCATCTGAAAACACCAAAAAACCCAGGAGACAGTATCTCCTCCTCAGAGAGTTTACAGATGGTTGTGGAAACAGAGGCATAGAGAGACAGAGAGAAGACTGAATGGCAGATATGAAGCAGAGCCAGGGCTGAATCTAAGTCCTTTAGTCCCAGGCCCTACCCATTTTGCTCCTGCTACAGGAGCAGTCATCAGTGTGAGATGCAATCAAACAGGTCATGGTGGGAGGGTGAGATTATGCTGCTTCTTTTAGCATGGAAGCACCATGTAAATGATTACATCTTACGTGGCAAAAAGACAGGAGGTAGTGTCATGCAGTAGAATATTTCCGATGCTTTAAACAAACAAAACCTTTTACATCTACATTTTTCTCCTCTATCACCCTTATAAAGGTGTAAATTACCCATTGATATTCATGCTATTGTCAGAATATAAATTCACCATAGAAAGGAATGTTTTTATATAGCTACACTTCTTTGAGATGTGGCTTCATCAGCATAATTGGATGGCATTTTTATGTGCTGTATCTGAACTGTACCGTATCATGTAGTCTTTTGAAGGAACAGAGACTCCTTTACTTGCTTTTATTTCCTGGGGGTGATGTTTTTGAAAATATAGGTGAATCTCAACACATGCATCCTCACTGGAGGTGAAGGTATCTATCTGGGATTTAAATCAGTGTGGATTTTCTGTGTGATCATGCTCCATCACCCACCTACAACCTGCTCCAGCAGAATGCCTAAGCCAGGGTTTGGTTCTAGCAGAGCAGGCTGTCCCCTTGGACTAACGCTAAGCTGCTGGCTCTCTGCGTGGGCAGTGCTGTGGCTCCTGTTGCCTCAGGAGAAACTTGTGCACTTGTCCTCTTAATACCTCTCTTAGGTGAGGAAGTATTATTAATAATGGCACAAAAGGGAAAATAAGGCACAGGATACGCAGTCTTAATGCCATGACAATTTAAACATTTGTAATTCTCTTAAATAATGTCAATATTGACTAAATATTGGCGACCCGGAGCGCGGCGAACAGGACGGGCAAACAGGGCATGGTGCGTCAGAAGGGCGTGGCGCGGCAGTTTGCGCAGGCAGTTCGCGTGGGCAAGGCGAGGGCCCTCCCCCGAGTGCCGAGGTACGCTCAGGAAACTCAGCTGCTAAGAGGAAGCCCGGCCATGGCACTCCCCCGTCAGAAGGCTGCCTCTAAACTGCTGGTCAGAACGGATGCCTCAACGCAGACTGAGGACCTTGGAAAGCACGCAGCTGTCCAGGCCTCCGGCTGCAGGGAGTGCCACCAGCTGGCGCTGGAAACGGACACCAGCAAAGGCAGCACCTGCATAAGATACGATCAAGTAGACTACCTACTCTGCCTGGTGGCGGAGCTAAGAGAAGAGGTGGACAGGCTGCGGAGCATCAGGGAAGCTGAGCAGGAAATAGACTGGTGGAGCCGCACCCTGATGTCCCAGAAACCTGTGCAGGAACAGCCACCAAAACAGGCCCAGGATCAAAGGGAACTAGTATCCCCCCCCGCCAGGATGAAGGAAGGGCCTCAAGGGAGAACAGTGAGTGGAAACTGGTCTGCAGTCGGGGCAGGAGGAGAACCCTTTCCTTGCCCACCGCTTCTCCCCAGGTGCCTCTTGCGTAACAGGTATGAGGCTCTAGAGGTGGAAGACAAGGTGGTGCATGAGGTAGGTGTAGACCTATCCACGTCACAGGAGGCACAAAGATCGGAAAGACCTCCCCGTCGTATCACCACTACATCCACGAGGAAGAGGAGGCAGGTGATAGCAGTGGGAGATTCCCATCTGAGGGGAACTGAGGGACCGATATGCCGGGCAGACCCTGCTCTTAGGGAGGTCTGCTGCCTCCCAGGAGCCCGGGTTAGAGACATCGCTAGGAAACTTCCTAGCCTGGTCCGACCCTCAGACTACTATCCCTTGCTCCTCTTCCATGTGGGTGCCGATGAAGTAGCAGTAAGTAGCCCGAGGGTAATCAAAAAAGAATTCAAAGCCTTGGGGCGATTAGTGAAGGGATCTGGAGCGCAGGTTATTTTTTCCTCGCTCCTTCCAGTGGTGGACAGAGACACGGGACAATATGAGCAGACTCAATCTATTAACATGTGGCTCCGCGACTGGTGTCGCTGCCACAACTTTGGGTTCTTTGATCACGGGATGGTCTACAAGGCACCAGGCTTGCTCAAGTCAAATGGGAGCCAGCTTTCTCAAAGGGGGAAGAGGTTCTTTGCCCAGGAGCTTGCGGGGCTCATTGACAGGGCTTTAAACTAGATGTGAAGGGGGAAGGGGAACCTATTGGGCTTGCCAGTGACAGGCTAGGGAATGAAACGCAAGGGTTAGAGGGACTGGGGGCTAGTATGAGCCTTCAACCTGTTGCCCAGCAGTGTGCCAGGGGCACTGCAGAGAAGTTGACGTCTGGCGGAGGTGAGCTGGAGGCTCCTGAGGTAATAGGAGCCAACAAGGAAAAGCCCGTGAAACACCTCAAAGTAAATGAAGGGTATTCTGCTATGAAGGTGACGAGGCCGACAGCTCAGATGAAATGCCTCTATACAAACGCGCGCAGCATGGGAAACAAACAAGAGGAGTTGGAAGCTATCGTGCTGCTAGAAAGCTACGACCTGATCACCATTACGGAAACTTGGTGGGATGAATCCCACGACTGGAATGTAGCTATTGATGGCTACAGGCTGTTCAGAAGGGACAGGCGAGGAAGGAGGGGCGGAGGCGTTGCCCTTTACATCAAGAAATCATTAGAGAGTGAAGAGCTGGCCCTCAAGAATAGCCATGAGCAGGTCGAAAGCTTATGGATAAGAATCAGAGAGAGAGGCAACAAAGGGAACCTGGTGGTTGGTGTCTACTACAGGCTGCCAGATCAAGAGGAGCCGACGGACGAAGCGTTCTTCCTCCAACTCTGGGAGGCTTCGTGCTCGCAGGCTCTCGTCCTGCTGGGGGACTTCAACCACCCCGACATCTGCTGGAAAACCAACACGGCAAGCTGTAGGCAATCCAGCAGGTTTCTCGAATGCATTGAGGACAACTTCTTAAGCCAGGTAATAGACACCCCTACCCAAGGGGATGCGATACTGGACCTGGTGGTCACCAATGCAAGTGAGCTCGTCGGAAATGTCAAGATCGGAGGCAGCTTGGGTTGCAGTGATCATGTGCTGGTAGAGCTCACACTCCAGAGGGAAATGGGAAGAATGAAGAGTATAGTCAGGACCCTGAATTTTAGAAAAGCAAACTTCCAGCTCCTCAAGGAGATAGTCGGAAGGACTCCCTGGGAAACGGTCCTCAGGGACAGGGGAACAGAACAGAGCTGGCAGATCTTTAAGGATGTGATCCACAGAGCGCAAGAGCTCTCAATCCCTAGGTGTAAGAAATCGGGCAAAGAAGGGAAGAGACCGGCATGGCTGAGACGAGAGATGCTGGTCAAACTAAGGAGGAAGAGGGAACTGCACAGGCAGTGGAAGCAGGGACAGGCATCCTGGGAAGAGTATAGGGACGCGGTCCGGTTGTGTAGGAATGGGGTCAGGAAAGCCAAGGCTCAGCTGGAGCTAAACTTGGCTAGGGATGCAAAGAAAAACAAGAAGGGTTTCTACAGGTATATCAGCCGGAAAAGGATGGTTAAAGAAAGCGTACCCCCGCTGATGAGCGAGACCGGCAAGCTGGTAACAGCAGATGAAGAGAAGGCTGAGGTACTCAACAACTTTTTTACCTCAGTCTTCACTGGGAAGCTCTCTCCTCACCCCACCCGAGTTGATGGATGGCATGAGGGGGACCAGGAGGGCAAAACCCTTCCTGCTGTAGGAGAAGATCAGGTTCGTGACCACCTGAGGAACCTGAATGCGCATAAGTCCATGGGACCTGATGAGATGCATCCCAGAGTCCTGAGGGAATTGGCCGATGTAGTCGCCAAGCCACTCTCCATGATATTTGAAAAGTCATGGCAGTCAGGTGAAGTCCCTGGTGACTGGAAAAAGGGAAACATTGTGCCCATTTTCAAAAAAGGTAGAAAGGAAGACCCTGGGAACTACCGACCTGTCAGCCTCACCTCTGTGCCTGGGAAGATCATGGAACAGATCCTCCTAGAAGCTATGCTAAAGCACATGGAGGCCAGGGAGATAATTCGAGATAGCCAGCATGGCTTCACCAAGGGCAAGTCCTGCCTGACGAACCTAGTGTCTTTCTATGATGGTGTGACAGCATCAGTGGACAAGGGAAAATCAATGGACGTCATCTATCTGGACTTCTGCAAAGCCTTTGACACGGTCCCCCACAACATCCTTCTCTCTAAATTGGAGAGCTATGGATTTGATGGGTGGACTGTTCGGTGGATAAGGAACTGGCTGGATGGCTGCATCCAGAGGGTAGTGGTCAATGGCTCGATGTCCGGATGGAGACCGGTGACGAGTGGTGTCCCTCAGGGGTCCGTACTGGGACCAGTGCTGTTCAATATATTCATCAATGACTTAGACAGTGAGATCGAATGCACCCTCAGCAAGTTTGCAGATGACACCAAGCTGAGTGGTGTGGTTGACACACCAGAAGGACGGGATGCCATCCAGAGAGACCTGGACAGGCTGGAGAGGTGGGCCTGTGTGAACCTCATGAGGTTCAACAAGGCCAAGTGCAAGGTCCTGCCCCTGGGTCGGGGTAACCCCCGGTATCAGTACAGGCTGGGGGAAGAAAGGATCGAGAGCAGCCCTGCGGAGAGGGACTTGGGGGTGCTGGTGGATGAAAAGCTGGACATGAGCCGGCAATGTGTGCTGGCAGCCCAGAAGGCCAACCGTACCCTGGGCTGCATCAGGAGAAGCGTGGCCAGCAGGTCAAGGGAGGTGATTGTGCCCCTCTACTCTGCTCTGGTGAGACCTCACCTGGAGTACTGCGTCCAGCTCTGGAGCCCTCAGCACAAGAAGGACATGGAACTGTTGGAGCGGGTCCAGAAGAGGGCTACAAAATGATCCGAGGGCTGGAGCACCTCTCTATGAGGACAGGCTGAGGGAGTTGGGCTTGTTCAGTCTGGAGAAGAGAAGGCTGTGGGGAGACCTGATTACGGACTTTCAGTATCTAAAGGGGGCCTATAGGAAAGATGGGGATAATCTTTTTAGTAGGGCCAGCTGTGACAGGACAAGGGGTAATGTTTTTAAACTAAACCAGGGTAGGTTTAGACTGGATATAAGGAGGAAATTCTTTACAATGAGGGTGGTGAAACACTGGAACGGGTTGCCCAGAGGGGTGGTGGAGGCCCCATCCCTGGAAACATTCAAGGTCAGGTTGGATGGGGCTCTGAGCAACCTAATTTAGTTAGTGGTGTCCCTGCTCACTGCAGGGGGGTTGGACTAGATGACCTCTAGGGGTCCCTTCCAACCTAAAACATTCTATGATTCTATGATTCTATGATTCTAAATAACTTGTTTTGTGGTTGGGACCCCATGGTATCAGGAAAAGTACATAAACAGACTTGTGCGGATCTGTGCTGTTTAATATTTCCCAGGCCAGCATTTCTCAAGGTACTGCCTAATCCTTCACATGCCTCTGAACGCCTGTGAATAGTAGTAAAATTCTCTTCTTCCTCAACAGATGTATGTCTTCCATAAGACACCAAAAGTTTTTTCAGATACTATTAAAATTATCGCACAAGCTTTTTAAATATTTGAGAGTAGCGCAGATATCATACCTCGTATAAATAGACGAAGCCTCATTGACTTTATACCTACTAGAAAGATGGTCCAACGCTTAAGTCCATTTTTCCATTAAGTTCAAGAACAAGCACCTGTTTCCTCTTCCATTGAATGCTTTATCTAAATAATTGTTCATGAAAGCAACAGTGTGGTGCAGGGTAAACAATTTAAATAGACAATATGAAATGCATGTTCAGTTACTTGATTCTGAGAATATGGGAGAAAATAGCAGTTGGCTCCTTTACAAATTAAAATAGAGTATACCATGAATTATCTACATTTTAAATTTTATCTATCTATCTATCTGTCTATCTAATTTTGCTTCCTGTAGTAGTAAACTAATGAATTGGGAAACACTCAAAATGTTTTCCATATTACACAAAACTTTAGAATATTGTGGCATTTATTGCACCTTTTAATTCTGCAGAAAAAGTGACATTATAAAGGAGCATTATTATGTTTGTAGAGTTAATCATTGCAAAGTTAAAAGTGCTAAAGAATGTGTACTATTTTATCTTAGCCCCCTTACATTAAGCAATCCTTAATTACCCAAATGAACATCACATTGCCATAGGTTCCCCACCTCACTCAGAGGCATGAACAGTCCTGAATGAGTCAAGCTGGGTGGCGGTGGAGGCACTAACAGCCAGATCCCTGTACCACTTATTGTAGAAGTTGGAAGGTTTGCGTGCATTAGGTGGTTTTTCAGATGTGACTGTCTTTACGTGCAGATGTGACTGTCTTTATGAAATTCAGTCTTTTATTTACGGTGGTGAGGAAGGGAACTGAAAGGAGGAGGTATCTGAGTGCTGCTCAGAGATTTAGCCCTTTTCCTGCCTGTGTTGCAGAGCTTCTAAGGGCTCAGCCAATTCCCATGGTCACTAAGAATAATTTTTTCATGTATGACTTGTGAAGTTTGGGATCCTAGGGGGAATCATACCATGCCATCCATAGAAATGCCGAGTTCCGCACCCACAGACGAAATCAGTGGGACTGCAAGCCCATGAGGGGCTAAATATATGCTTTTAAAACCCGGCATCACATAAAGCTGAGTCTTATCTTGTTTGAACTAAGCACTGAAAATTAGTGGTTATTTTTTTATCTCTCTTCTGTTAACACTTTTCTGAAACATTATCCTGGTAACACACTTGGAGCCAGCTCACTCAATTGCCTATGCGGCTTTGACCTTTGGGTGCGGGCAGGTGGGTTGTGTGAGGAGCTTTGCTGGAAGGGCTGGGGCACCCCCAGGGCCCTGCAGTGCTCCCTGGTGTGCCTTCCAAAATGCCATACTACTGGCAACGGCCTTGTGAGGGTAAGGAAGCTGACGAATAGCTTGCCAAAGAAAGACACATGGATCAGGTTGGATGGGGCTCTGAGCAACCTGATCTAGTTAACGGTGTCCCTGCTCACTGCAGGGAGGTTGGACTAGATGACCTCTAAAGGTCCCTTCCAACCCAAAACATTCTATGATTCTATGATCCTTCACCAGACCTTTCTTACAATGCTTGCTAATCTGCTGTTATAGGAAAGACCCACCACAATTTATAACTACTACAGTTTATAGTACATCTTAATCACCATCTAATAAAGCTGTACAGCATTCCAGAGGAAAATAAGTAATACACAATGAACAGATTTGTAGATTAAAAGATGGGGACCTAAGAAAATAGCTCATCCAAAACAGGAAACCCTTCTGAATAGCAGCTAGGAACTGGAAAAGGTTCAGGAAAGAATTTTATCTCTTCATGAGAGAAAGTAAAGCTACCAAATGTGCAGAAAAATGGCTTTTTAGTAAGGCAAAGCCACAGACTGGTTTAACAGAAAAAATTGTGTGGGAAAAGCAAACAAGTCTTCTAACAAAACAAATAAATGTTTACTTTTTGCACTATTGTGTGTTTAGGTAAACAAAACATATAAATCTTGTAGGAGAAATTCCTAAATAACATATTAAATATTTTAGACTGGTAAGTCAGATGCATAGTTTTTGGAGCTCAAGGACCCAGAACTGAGAAGCCAGCCAGAAGATCCTGACTTGAACCTCAGTAAATACGCTAGAATTTGCAAAGATGAAGAGCATAACCTAGAGGAGGTTTGAAGTTTTGGATAGGAAACAAGATAGGCAGGCTGAGGTCAGCAAACCATAGGAGTAAGCACAAAGAAACTTGCAGAAAGTTTCTAACTAAAGAACTAAAAGCATAGTGTAGTTGCTAACCAGGGCCTCAGGAGTCCCTTAGCTTTGGATACATTGTTCATTTTAAGTGTAAGTGACAAAACTGTTCTGCAAATATTTTTAGAAGAAAAAACATTGCTGCAAAGAAACAAGACATGAATGCCTGCATGCCAGAGAAGAAAAGTCTCAGAAACCCTTCAAGGACAGGATGCAATGACTGAAATATTAGCTTGAACAAAAAAGGTAATATAACTTTTGGGGTGCTAGTGGTAGCCAAAGTTTGAAAAGAAACCCTAGCCATGGTTAATACCAGCAAGTAAAACTCAAAATACACTGAGGAAATAATTTCCATTCTGGATAAATGCTAAGAAGGTGTAAATTTTATATACACACACACACATATATATAAAATAAAACCCCTTGCCATTTCAGGGCTAGTTTATGGATTAAAGCATGTCACAGTACAAGTCTCAATGAGAGAATTTATACTGCAGGAAAGCAGAATAACCAATAAAGATACAAAGTAAAATGTATATAAAAAATTTTAAAAAAGAAATGTATAAGGAAGAAAAATAAAAGTTGTATTTTCAACTAGAAGATACATGCCATAAATAAAATGTTATTAATGAAGAAGCAGGACAAAAGGAAGTGAGAACAAAGGCTGGAGTGCGATTTTATTCCTGTAAATATGTTCAAGAAATACTTCAGAGCTATGTTCCTTTGGAAAACAATCAAGTAAAGATTCCCATTGACATGACCAAATTACAACATCACTGAAGCATTTAATCTACTCAAGTGTTAATAAATAGTCAGAACTTATACAAATGATGATGCTAAAACAAGAGGCACTGTAAATTGTTATACATATTTCAATAAATAAAAGCAGAAAACCTGTGATAGAGGATCCTACAGCTTAAGGTCTTTACACTAAAAGTCAGTAGATAATGACAAAGCCAGGGACAGCTCATTAAGTTGTTCCTCACGCCTACAAAATGTGTGTTCAGCAAAGGCAGATCTATAGGAGAAACAAGATATGACTGCAGTTTCCCTAGAATTGGCAGAGGTATGAGTGTTGTGCTTCCCTGTCCAAAACAACCAGCGATGGAAAAAACAGTGTTTCAGGCAATGCTGTTGGCAAAGACTGTCAAGAACAACACAAGACTAAACCCCATGAGGCTCTTTGGAGACTTACAAGACAATACAGATGATTTCAGAAGTTACTGTTGTCTTTGCCTTTATAAGCTGTTTCTCCTTAATGTACCACCCAAGACAGTGGTAAAGTTGTTAATATTTACCCTCTTTCATTGAGTTAATTATTGCACATACATCTTCAGACCTATAATCAGTAGGATTATTTGTCTCTCCTGTTCTACAAGGAAGCCAGCGTAGATTCTCACTCATCTGCTTAGAAACTTCCTTTTAATTTCCTACTAATGATTTTTTACACAGTCTCTTTAGTCTGTATGTTTTTATGCCAACAATGTCTTTTTGTCTACATTGTTCTTCTCCCTACCTCCAGTCTTTCCCTTTGTGTGGTTTATAAATATATTTTGATTTATTCATTTATGTTTCATGTTGCAAAGACAATAAATTATAAAAGAAATAATATGTCATCTGAATATTTGTTCCCAGCATGAAGGTCTTCCCAAGATCTAGGACACAAAACTCCAGCTTCAGCGCTGGAGTTGTGACAGGAGCAATGCAATTGCACTGAGATTTTTATGTAACTGTTATTTGTTTGTCCTATTTGCTGTAACTGAAACAAACCTTTTCATAAGTAGCCTGTATAGGAATGGAAGGGAATTACCCTTATACCAACTAAAAGATAATTGCTGTATCAACTCACCCATCTAGCATATGATACCTGTTGTAGAGCATTTCCTTCATGGGCGTCCCACAATAAAAATCAAGCACATTGTGTGTTAGTAGGTAGAACTCTCTAACAGATCCTCTGCTCCAATATAATGAAAGTAATCCTAAACTCTAATTGCAGTGGACAAAAGTCTGCTGTGCTGGATACATAACATCTTATTCTCATTTATGCTTAAGCATGCTAACATTATACTGATAATGTATAAGAGACATAAGAAAAATTAATATGTATTTCCATTCATTTTACAATGTAAAGTGCCTTCCCTTCTATAGCATTAGTGGCACAGTGTAACGTGCTAGAAAAGTGGCCTAAGTGTAACAGAGAATTTGGTGTATACTCTTCATCTTCCTCAATGTTGCAACATGTTGTATAAAGAAAAACCAAGGTGTATCATACTGTACCACTGGTGTGGTCATGAGATTTGAGTATATCAGTAGATAAACTGCAACTCCAAAGTCATAGCAGACAAACAGCTTAGAAGTGAACTTTCTAGCAGTAGTTGTCTGTGGGTAAGTGAATTGCAAAATGCAGGAGGAAAGGAATGTCACTGGGACAGTCCCCAAAATGCCAGTGCCCACTTATTAAAATGAGATCTTCCAACAGACCTCTCTTCCTTGGTCGCACTATTGTCTGGTATGATTTTTTTTTTTTCAAAAATTAATTCTTAGTAAGTTTTGTTTACTTCTGTACAGCTCTGCGCATTGATGTCTAGAATGGCAAATAAGAGGTGCTGTTCATATAAAAATTTTCTTACCAGGGTTTGCAGGACAGGTTTTTTTCTCATCATGTGGCTATAAATGCCAGTTAGACTTTGACAATTCAGAATCTTCATTGTGGCTTTTCCTTATCTGCATGCAAATTAGCTTCTGAAATATTACGTTCCTCCAATCCCTTCTCTAGGACTCTTTTCTTTAGGGCAGCTTGTTACAGTGTTTTTAATGCAAGTGTTATTATGTACTGGTTTCTTCTAAAATCCATCATCTATTCTCATCCTTCTCTTTCTGCCACTCCCCAAGATGAGCTCATCTACAAAAGTGTAGATTGCATTTTAAAAGATAAATGGGAAGCTGTGGGTGTCCGGGGCAGCCAACTTCATCCATAGGAATGTGATTAGACTCAGCCAGTGGAAAGTGCAACTACTTAATGCTTCCTAACCTATGAAAGGATAGGGAGCTCCTAGGAGATGTCAATCATGTTTAGAGGACGTTAAAAAAAAAATAAATTACAATTCAAAGGGTTAAACCAAAGTTGACTTCTGAATCCTTCTTTCTTCCTTTACCCGGGCTTAATGACAATGAGGACTGTATATATTATGACTTATGGCATCACTTCAGCTTGTTTTCACAGTCCGCCAGTGGCCAGGAAAGTGTGGAGCAATAATATTGCAGTATTTATTCGAAGACAATAAGCAGTCATTGCTGAGCTAGGGAAGCCAGGCCATGTTTATCTTCATGGATTTAGTCAGCTGGGAGATGAATAAGAGCCAAACTTGAACAAGCAAACATTTGCCTTCTTCTCCACAATGCAGCTATTTCACTTTGCATGGCTGAAGACATAAATCTTTCTTCGGTGGCAAGCAAACAGCTTCAGATACATGGCACTAGCTAGGCGTCACAGGACATCAACTGAATACTTGTGACCCTGAGTGCTCATGAAAACAACCACAATCCATCTTAAAACAAAAAATGGCAACAATCTTACAACGCTTCGGCAGAAAACAGTAAAAAGCTGTAATTCCTTCTGTGAACTGGTCTCTAACTAAATATCAGCTGTAAAAATGACTTCCTATCTATTGTTCTTCTCACAAAAGGAATTATAGGAAATTATTGATTGTAGCAACCAATTGTTGCAGTGCAAATACAGAAATAAGGGTTCCAAGCAGGTATAAAGCAATTTAACTTCTATTGATGCCTTCATGGGGTGACAGCGAATGTTTCAAAAAAACCTCTCATACAGGCTAAAGACATAATGATTTCATTGATATTTTCTTGGTGCAGGAATTAAAAATTCTATACCTCCTTGGCTAGCCAGGCAATCTCATGTCATAAAGGATGGGGGTGGGGAATAATATTCTGGGACCTTGATCTTTTAAGTTGCTGTGCAATGTGATTCAGGGGCTGTAAAGCTGTTGCATTTCCACATGCAGTTCCTTGCTCCTGGAGTCACAGAAAGATGTTATGAGCATTCATCTGTTTTAATCCTAATATTTCCTAAATTTTTTTCATACAAAGCCCTAAGCACAACTGAACAGCAATGCCTCCCTCGGTCTGCTCACTGGATGAATCAACAGTTTGGAGAGAGCTGAGGTAGATTTTTACCTCTCATGTGTTAGCTCTGGTCAGTGCATACATGGGTACTTTGGCATCATTTCCCCAATATAACCTGGGCACCTACCTCTGTGACTCACTTCTCAAATTCTGTAGGAAAGGAAACTGGGTATATGAGTCAGAAATGAAACTATGACTCCATTACTGGGTCCCCTGCTGCAGATTATGCACATATCAACCAGTCAGTCCATTTACCCAGGAATTAAAACACTGGGTCATGAAATGTTGCTTGACTGGAACTGTACATGAGGAGGGAAGGGAGAAAGCAGACCTTGCAATGTTATTACTGCTCAAAAACTTTGTGGTGAGCTGCATTCATGTTTAGGTAAGCAGGTCCAGTGCTCCCCTAGATATTTTTGCTCAACAGCAGATATGAATGGCAGGAGGCAGTTTCTGAATGATGACTGTATGGAGAAGGTTACTGAGTGGTGCCATGAATGTCAGGGAACCTACATGGGCGTGCCATCACTAAGCTGCTCTGCAAAGCTCTGAGGACAAATAGAGATACATATTTGGCTTGGGGGCTCAAAGCAGCCAGAGGGATCTCTCATTAAAACTGACAATGCAGGCATTGTTCTTCTCACTGAATGGACATTTCAAGTCCTTTGCAATTGACTCCTTACTCTCAATGGCAATGGGTGTGGGGAGGGAAGGCTGGAGGGGCAGTGGAGATGAGGATTTGGCCGTGAGCAAGTCTAAGAACAAATTATATTGTCACCGTGTTCCGCGTGGCAGTCAGCTATATGCCTCCCCACCACTCCCAGCTTTAGGAAGAGAAGAGGTGAGGTAAAGTCATGAAACCAGATGCATAAGGAACACATGAAGTATCACATTTCATATTTTTTTCTCAAATGGGAGTCATTTGGTAACAACACAGAAGCATTTTAACAGGATTGTTTCTGCTACAAGCTCCTTTTTAACTTTCACTTATTTACAAGACATTCATTGCAAAGGATCTGCCCTAAGCAGCCAAACCCTCTGTTGTTGTAAATAGTTGGTTGCAAAAATGTCCAGGAGGAGAAGGCAGATGGTACGTCCAGGAGTATAACACAATATATACTGTGATCTGCCTACTGTGTCTTCCCAAACTGTAGGTGAGAGATTATGTGAGCAGCTGTTAGAGATGTGGGAGGGGAGACAGCATGAAATGAAGCAGATTAATAAAAACACAGAGAAAAGTACACAGAAATGTTTTCTAGTAATGAGAGTATAAAAACCTCAGCAGCTCCCCTGTACCAAACATAATGCTTCCCCTCATATGCACAGTACATACAATAGCTCTCCCCAGCCTGTGGGGCTTCCCGCTGCCAAACACACAAGCTAAAGTGCCATGCTTTCACATCAGGAAAGAATAAGTGGCCCAGAGCCATTACTGGGCTGTTGAATCCAGGCCGGCATATATGTTAGGCCATATACTCCTCCTGCATTTTCAAAGTGTTTGTATTTGGAGTTGTCATCTGCTGGAAAAGAAAGGTGTTCCTAGACAAAGTTCTTTCCCTCATACTGTGTTTTAAAGGAACTGAAGGGCAGTCTCATTCTTCCACCTTCTCCTCTCTAGAGGAAAAAAGTGTCCTTCCTTGCAATTTCTTAATTGCTTAAGTAATGTAGGCAGCTTCAGTGTTTTATCTGGAAATGCTGCTGGCTCTGAATTGCACAAAGCAGCATTCACCTGAAACAGAAAGAGGTTCTGGATTAAAATCTTATCTCCCAACCACAATTATCTGTTGGGAGTTTGGACCCATGTGAATGATAGAGCTGAAACCTATGCAGTCTTGGAAAGTAAAAAGGGAAAATAAGAAGCCCTTGGCCCTGCTTTCAGTGTAAAATCTACTCCTTAACTTAAAATGCAACTCACTTCTGGAAAGCAACTCTACTGGTGGCATTATAGGATTCCACATGTATTGAGTTTCATTGCCAGCCAGATTGTTTGCACTTTTGTAAGTCCTTTTGTCATTTGTGCAGGTACTTCAGTACAGGTTGGTCCTAAGAACTCCCTCAGTGACTCAGTATCCAAAGGCAACACCCCAGGATCTCAGAGCAGACATGGGTGATGCCCTATCTCTCCACCAGCTTGGGTCTTCATTGCCAAAGTTTTGGGAAGGGTGCTTGATGGTGTCCAAGAGAGGCTGGAATGCATCTTGTTGGACTCTGAAATATTTGGTCTGCAAGACCAGGAAGACTGAGAAAGTATAACAATATATGCCTGCTGACAGGATTGGTAAACGTGTCTCATACATGACGGAAGCTAAGGAAGTAACTTTATGCCAATTATTTCTGGCATTTAGTTGCCCTTTACGGCAACCTTAAGCAAGCAGATAGATGCAGTGAAAGACCAAACTTTCAGGAGTGTGTGAAAACTTCACCTGGCCGCTCACAGTTGATGACTTACAGCTCAGGCTATGATTATGTGGTTTCTTGCCATTATTTCCTTGTGCTCAGAGTGAAGTCAACAGAAATAGTCCTTAACCACCTATATTCAAATTAAGAACTGCCTAATGGCCATTCTCCTATAATTGGTGAAGAAATGGGGCATAATAGCCTGAAAGTTACCAGCCATTATAGATGCTACTACATTCAATGGGCAAAATTAAACATAAGGTAAAAAAAAAAATTATATATTTATGGTGTATTTGCATGTCTAACTTCCATTAATTCCTCAGTAAAAAAAGTATATCTCAAAATAGTAGCTCCACATTTCAAATTAGGTTTTAGGTCTTGAAACTTCTAGCTGATGTGATTTACATTTATCAAATGGCAGTACATCTTTGACCCTTCATGAAGGAATCTGGTTTGAAGAGAGCCAAATACCCTTCCACATGATACTTTAATGAAATGAGAATCATCAGCATGGCTATGAGATCAACTATCAGGACATGGCCTTCATTGGTTAACAGCTTGAGCCTGTGCAATTGAATAAATGCAATCCTTGACACTAAGAACACAAAGAAAACTTAACCACTTACCCATTACTCCACTGATCTTCATTATCTTGTTACAGGTGGGCTGTCCTCATAATTCCTGCTGAAAGACAGTCTGAAAAAGGAGGTGGGACCTGTGTCTTAGTTCACTTGTTGTTAGGGCAAAATTCAGAGCTTCTTTTTTGGGAAGAGGTAGGTCAAAGCTTTGTCAGATTCATTTTAGAAAAGAAAAATACACAGAATATTAAAATACTAAGTTGTCACAGAAATTTTAAATCCCTATTCAAGAAAAGACTTCATTGCTCCTAACATATGTACCTTAGTTGTGGGATCAAAGAACTTAGATGTTATAAACTCAATATTTTGGTTGCATAATTTAACCTCTTTTTAGTTCTGGCAACCTTATCAGCTTTAGTGCACAAGTGAAAAGGAATCACAACAGATACACAAGATTACCTTCCCTCCCCACCTCCTTTCTTAAGCAGGTGTCCTCTCACGTTAGAAACAGACTGGCCTGTTTCACACAAGTGGTCCGGTTTGGTTATCATGATGATGGCTTCTGAGTTTAAACCAGCTCTAAAGCATATACAAGGAAACAAGCTTTTATCATACATAGTTAATTATCTTTTAATATGACAACTAAACAAAACCATGGTTACACAAACCAGACATGCAGTCTATTCCACCTCAGTGTGTAGCAGTGAGGAGGCCAGATACAGTAGGCAGGATGAGATTTGTGAAAAGCAATATAGATTCATTACACATTGGCATAGATTTACTCAAGACACACCAATTAAGACCCAGTGAAGTGAGGTTGTGATTCAATATATTTATTTATTTCATCACTACTATTGAGTAGTTATAGAGGAGAAAATTAATGAAAATGGTTTTTAAAAAACCACCCTCGCTCTGACCAGGCAGCCATTCAATATTTCCCAGGCCATGCAGACTCTATAGGGAGTGATGCTGGGCCAATTAATACTGACAGTGCTGGGATGGAAATGGCAGCAGAACTTGAAGAGAGCTCAGGTGGAAAACAGTAACCTTCACCCTTAACACGACGTGAGGAATGACAGCAGAGACAAATGAGTAGAAGTGGAACTGCATGAGATTTTGGCAGGCCACTTGCTATAAAGTAAAATAATGGAACAAGTATGGAGGCAGGATTAGGAACAGGGAGGAAAAGAGTGAGGATAATGGTGAAAAAGCAGCCAGCCTCAGAAGTCTGTTAGAGGGTGGTGAAACAAATGCATGAAGAGGTACTACTTCCTAAAGCAGGATGAAGATGTTGGAGAAACCACGTGTGTGAACGTGATCAAGGGAAGACAACTATTTTGTTGCTGAAATAGTGACATGGAGAAGGTAAATATCATCTGATAATCTTACAAGCTAAACAGCTCTCTACATCTGTCTTGTTTTATCATATTCCAAAACATCTGTCGTGGTATTTTGAATAAATTACTAGAAACATTTCAACTGGTCCATTTCTTCTGGTTTTGAATCATAGGATAAAAGCATGGCAAAATTCCCACTGATATTGTTTGTGCCAGGATTTCCCTTCTGTTTCCCATCCGTACTCTAAGTTCAACAGCTACCTCGGTTACCACACACCTGCATGTTATCCATGACTTGTTAAAACCCCCCAAAAGTACAGGTAAAGCAGCTTTACAGAACTTAAATTTTGTAAACATGTAAGCGTGTCTTAATTTTACTTCCAGGAGTAGTAAAACCAATTACATCAGTTAACTACTTCTATTAGTGGAGATAAGCATATTCATGTATAAGTGTATGACTGGGGTGTAATTATGCTATTGATATATCTGATGCAATATCACTGCATACCTTAAGGTCAGGTTACAGGTATTTTGTCTGTCTGAACAATCAAAACTTGTGCAATTCAACTTCTAACTTGGGTGCAATTCTCAGCAGTTATACAAATGCCTTTTATCAGCTTCCTTGGCTTTCTGTTTTCCCATGAAGATTTCTGCTGTGCCATAGGAAACATGTGAGATATTTCAAATGTAGGATTTCTGCCAGCTGGTGATTTATTCCATTGATTACGTTGTCATGTAACGGGAAGAGGCAAACCATTTTAACTGCTCATATAAACTGCAGTGGTGAGCTGGATTCTTATTTAATACAATAAATTCAGTTGCAGCTTTGTACAAGTTGTCTGATTCACTCCACACATTACTGCTGCAGTACATTATATTCACTTTGGTCCCATACAGTGTGTTAGTACAACAATGGTGACCACTAACTTGTGTTGGTCTAAATAATTCAAAGGGAAGGAAGCATGTGCAATTTGCTGCTAAATGATTTTGTTTTTCTATCACAATTTGATGTCAATTAGATACTTTGCATATTTAAAACAAAAGTAAGTATAATTTTTCAATCTTTTGTTATAGAAATTATGCTTTTTGATGGTTACTTCTTCATTTCCCCAGTTACTTAGATTTTAGTGCATTCTAAAGTAAGTCTTTTCTAAGCAATATAATTTAGTAATAACACTATGCTGACCCACATACAGTGTGATAATACCATATATTTATTATATTATGCTGAATTCAAAGTACTTGTGCCAAGACTTCTCTGTGCATTTAAACACAGACTTTTAGAAGGATGTCTCCATAAGGCTCATTAGAGTTCGGAGTGTGAAATTAATAACAAAAAAGCAGAATATTTAATTTTTCTTCTAAAATTTAAGATTCTGAGAGATCAAGGTAAGTCACCGAGACCTCTGATCAACATGAGCTACCATAAGTAGGGAAATTACAAATTATCAAATTACCAACCTGTCAGTTCAACCCTTACATGAATGCTTTTACCCTGTTCTTTTTTGCAAAGTAAAGTGTTTTAACTGAGGAATGGTCATTAATGACTCATTAAGTCATAATAAAAATCTGTACCTGCTTCAGAGTGAAAGCCCCCAATAGCCCAGAAAAATGTGTGACCCAAACCTTAAAAACTGGAGTAGTCTTGAAAGTCTGGACTCCTCTCTGCTTTATAACAACAATATTTGTTGTTATAAAGCAGAGGATCTGGCGGTTCAATTTGGTCTGGAGTAGGGTTTTTGAGTTATTGTCAGCTACTGCAGCACTGGGAGACCTGTGAGGTCTTGGACCTGTTCTGTAAGTTACTCACAGATTTCCTTAAACTCTAGGGGTGTTTGCACCCAGGCCTTTAGATCAAAATTTGCTTCTGAGAAAAGCTCCTGTACATGAGAGGGTCAGGAAAGAAGAAAATAGGAGGCACTGTGCTTTTGCCAATCTTTCTTTTGCAGTTTTCTGTAGACATTCCCTGCCTCATCACTTTTTACTGACACAGAGAAGGGAGCCTAGCAAGCCTGCAGCATATACTTAGGTTCTCCAAAAGGAAAAAATAAAAAGGAAGAGAAAAAAGTAAGATGGAAAAGAAAAAAACCAAAACCAACAAAACCCTAAAGTATTCTCCTTATTCCTGGGCACCATTCCCCTGGTAAGTCTTGACCCTACAAAAGGTTGGGGGTCTGGAGTCAGGCACCAGGCAACCTTGAAAATGCTTGGGTTTGAATGCCTTTTTTTTTTTTTTTAATCTAAACAAGGCGATTTCCCTCCTCCTCCCCTTTGTCTCATACTTTACTGCACATTACATTATTTAGAAAAATGTCACTGGAGGAACACTCTGTGTGGTCTCATAAAATATTAACGACTCCTGAAAGAAAACTTGAAATCAAGATGCTCTTTCATGCTGGGGTATGTACTCTCTTTTGTTGGCTTTTTTTCTTTCTTTTCCCTTCATGGAATCTGAATTGCTTGGCTTTCTTTCCCTTGATATGAGCTGCTCCTTACATTTATCATATTCCTCTGGAAGAAGAAAAAGGGAGCTTCAGGGAACAAATGGTGTGATGCTGATGGTAACCAAGAAGTGACCTATCTCTGCAGGAACAGCTTCTACAGATACTAAACTGAAGTCCTGTGCACTCATTTATTTTTAGGTTAATGTTGATGAACAAGAAAATTGAAGGAGGGGAAGGAAATAAAATGCCAGAACAAGCTGATTTCTCAATCAAACACAGATTTCTGGAAATGACTGATTTACTGTTTTAAAACATATCTGAAGAGACAACAACTGGTTGTAATTCTTTTAAGGAATGGGAAAAAAAAGAAAAAAGTACCCACCAAGAAAACCTCCATGTAAATTGAAAAGCAGTCTGTATGGGGGAAAATCTGACTGAAAACTAAAGGAAAGTAAATCTTCCCATAGTAAGGGCCTATAAATTTAGAGGTGGACAGCAGTCTTGAGTAAAGAATACCGACATTTTAAGTGAAACATTTGCTGGCAAAGTGGCCGTCGAAAGTGGTTATTGAACGTCTTGTGAGAGAGCAAATTGTGGACTAGAGGTCTTTCTTATATTTCGTAGCAAAGCCAACTTCCATTGGTACCACTTCGATGTCAGCCCCTTTCTGCAGCCATTTGTAAAAAGGCTTGTGATGTGAGATTGACGACTTAAATACTTCATCAATCAATGCTTTAGCCAATGTGTTGTTCAGTGATTGGTGGAAAATTCAAGTAATCCATCTTACCCCATCACCCTTGTTCTTTATTCTCTTCAGGTATTTTCATTTTTCCCCCCCTCTTTATTTGTTCACTTTCACTACAGTCTGAAAGAGAAGCTGGGCCAGGAGGGAAGGGCCTGCTGCTATCTTTGAAAACCTAATCATTGTAGTAAAACTCTTCAGTGCAAAGTGCTGCTGAATTAACTGAACTTTTAATGATCCTAGAGGTGGTCCCAGTGCATGCAGACTAGCAAAGCTCAGGGTAAGGCTACAATTTGTGCCATTCTGTCAAATTAAATATGTCAAACATCCTGAATCATTTATATAATCAACAATAAGGCGCTTATTTCTGCTGAATTAATCTGCTAAGTAGCTTTAAGGAAAGAAATAGGTATGGCACAAAGCTAAACAGTGAATGTAAAGAAACAAAAAAGGGTTTAGGTTTTTCATTTTGGCATAATGGAAGGACATCCTTTGCTCAGAGAGAGAATATCCTTTGCTTGTGAGTGAATATTTATGTTGATATCTGGTACTCCTAATTTTAATCTCAATAAGGATTTAAAATCTTAACTCCCTGCTTGAAATTTTAGTATAGATTATACAGCTACAGCATAGGCTTAATAGCAATCTAGATGAATAGGCTTTACTCATCTAGATTTTGCTTTTGCATCTAAAAAAAAATGTTTCTAACATAAAGGAACAACTTTTTTTTTTTTAGAAGTAGGTGATGGTTTTCTTAATATATTATTGTTATATAGACAAATACAAAATTACAAATAAATACTGGTCCAGAGGCATATGTTTTTAAAGGCATGAAGTGGCGAAGTATTAATGTATCCACTTAGTTCCAGGTATATGTGTAGTTTATTACTGTTTGCTGGATCTATAGTAGACATGTTTGCTTTTTGAGTTTGTTTTTGCAGGAGATAAAAATTAACATTTTTGATTTGCAGTGAAGAGAGTTTATAAATGTTTTATAAAATATATATTTGTCTTCAAGTATGTGGAAAAGTGACAGACATCTCAAAAACTGCCATTTCAGTGAAAAATTTTAGCACACATTTTTAAAGGATGTTTCATTGCAATTTAATTCAGGTACTGGCCAATCTGAAGACAGAAAGCCATAAACTTCTAAAGTTGGTGTCTGATTTATTCTGAGTTTCATGCATAGCTTTTTGTTGAACAATATCTTAATCACATCAGTTTGAATCCAGACTGTAGTCAAAAGGGAGAGAGCAAGTGGGCAAGAATCTAAACTACACTGGCTACTGCAGAAGCCAGCCAATCAACTCATTCCTCATTATGCATTTTTCAAATCAACATAAGAAAGTCCCCAGAGAGTAAAGTGAATTTTATGACAATTTTGTTTCCTCTCTATTAGTTTACTTATTTTCCACTTTCAGGAGTTTGGGTCTTTAGGGTATGTCAGCCTGGGATATTCTTAATCTGCAAAATCCCAGATAGAGGCCACAATCTGGGCAAAATACCTTCCATTTTTATCTAGCAGCCAAAAAGTAGTGAGAAGATAATTTGGGGCTAGATTATGACTATGTTTATATCGTTATATAGTTAGTTTTGTAGAAGACAGACCAAAGCCTACAAACCAAATTCAAGATTGTTCTGCACAGGGAGTATGCAAAAGAATTAAGAAAAACAAAAAAGAGAGACAACTAATAAAGAGCTAAGAACTACAAAACCAAAAGAGTGCGAGAACTGAGACAAAGCTTTTTACCTGGATCCACATTAAAATGTTGTACAGACTCAGTCAGTATCCAGCAAGACATTATTGCATATTAATATGCAAAACATATCAAGCATCCCCATTTTTTGAAGGTTTTAGTGTTGGAACAACAAATTAGTCCAAAAAGTTCAAAGCAAAATAATCAGAATAAGAATTTTCATGACTTGTCTCAACGCATCAGTAATAACAGACAGTAATAAAAATAGGGCCAGGAGGGAAGTGGCTACTCTTCCTCCATACATTTCACCTTTCATTTCAAAGCTCCTGATATAGTGTATTGCTAAGCTGATATTTAAAGGACATTCGATACTCTTTCACCTGAATAAAAGCAGATTTCTTTGTGTGCATTTGTATGTTCATAAATGAGCTGCTTGGTGAATCATTCTTGTCATTAGAAGGCAGATAAACTGCAGGGAGAGAACAAAGTCATCATTTCTACCTCTGTGAAAATGATGGGGGTTTTTTAATTATTAAAATGCAATTATTTCCATTATTGATGAGCGTGATACTCAGGACAGCATCAATACAAACTGTCCAGGACACACACTCACTTGGATCTCAGGTTGGTCTGGCTGCAATAGAGTATTGATGCCAGTGTTTGTTTCACTTCTAATTCACATAATGGATGAGGACTTAAATACAATCCATGGCAAATTAGTACCTAGGAGATTGGGTTTATTTATTTATTTATTTAATGTGTTTATTTTTGTTACATGTGAGCCCTTCCACGATACCAAAGTAGGAGACTTTCTGTATTAAGGCAATTAAAGAGCACTAGAATTTGAAACATGAAAGCTGATTAATATTTGAGGTACATTATCTAGGCTCTAAGAAACTAGCCACCAGTGCAGGTGTCAAGTTGCTTTCTAGCCCCTCTGTTTTGCACATTGCTTTAATTTTTCTCTATAATATATACATAGGTACATAATTGCATGCAATAATTCATTCATATGCCCATTTACCTCTGCATATAAAGAAAATATATGCAGTTCTTCTCATTTTCCAAAATTGTCTCACTGCTTATTTCACATAGGGCTTGCAAATCACACCAAGAGACTGACATTCTTCACATTTTGGCTTTGGGAATGGTGATGTCGGTTCTTTCTTTTGCACCTGACCCATGAAGATATGTGGCTCTCAAAAGTATCGAGGCTAAGGAAGTTGGAGCCTTTCTGTGCAGTCATAGGTGGGGGCAGAAGGGAAGCTGGTGTCCTCTGCTGCCTCTTTCCACTCAGTCAATGCATTCCCAGAGCCTGTCCCGTCCCTGCCGCTCCCTGCTTAAACATTAACAGTTTGAAATGAAATGCCCATAAATGTGATTTATCCCATGGGCCTGCAGTTCATTATATGGGTGTTGCAGTCTTTTGCAGATATGCAAATACCTCACATGTTTGGATGTCCTTCTGAAAACGTCCGTGCCCTACCCAGCAGAGAGCCAGGTCAAATGCATGCAGGAAGCCTGTGCCTGACCTGAGGGCTGCTGGGTCTGCCCTGTGATGGATGCCGTGGTGGGTGAGACCTGAGGGTGCCATGGTTTCCAGCCTCCATTGCTTCGTTTCTGTGGGAATCAAAATCTGGGCTTTTAGGGCAGCAAAAGGACTGATCCAAAGACACAGTGAGCCACGGGCTCTCTCACTTTGTGACAAATCTTAGCTTCCCTGCTTATAATCTTTTAAAACTACAACCCTCTCCCTAAGAAATTAGATAGTGACTCATATAGGACCTCAGTATAACCACATTTACTCTTATAAAAATGCAACTAAAGATACATCTTCCAATAAAACCAAGTTAATTTTTCCTCTATCCTTACCACAAGTCTAATATAGGTCTTCCCTTTCATGCTTTCTGCTAAAAGTTGAAAACATCATCTGTACAAAAGCAATGACAAAGGTTTGACCAAAATCCTGATGTAGGCAGGTTTTCTTATAGACAGGCAATTTGGTTAAATGCACAAAAGCAACTGTGCAAAACAACCAGTACAATACTGTATATCAAGAGTAATTAAAAGCCTTCATTAAAAATGTGACAACCAAATCATTTTATATTAGACAGAGAAACCCCTATCAACATTTGAAAATAATGAATAAACAGAATGTCAATTCACTAACATTTGCTATTTAGAATTTGATGCATACTCTTAGCTCTAAAATCTGCTCCTGGATACACACAGGAAACTACTATTGAAGTCAGTTGGAGTTGTTTATGTGTAGTTGGCAATGAGTTTTGGCCCTCAGACATTTTTTAGTGTTCATTTAAGAGAGTACAGGCTAGCATAACCCTCGGTTTAACCCTCTGTTTGAAGACATTGCTCTCACTGGATCCAAACGTCATGGCTACAGACCATTCTCTTAACATAGACCATACTGGTTCCTACCCGACTTAGTCAAAACTAGCAATGCAGTTGCTGAATTCACTTTCTCTGTAGGAATTTATTACTGATATAGACAGATAAGCTAGAGCTGGTTGAATTTTTCCTCTCTGCTATTGCAAAATCTGATCTCCAGAATTGAGCAAAACACCATATAATGGTTATGGCAGCCTTTAAGGTCCCCTGTCCGTGATGGAGAAAATTGTCACAGATGTAGCAGAGACATACCATCTCACTTATGACAAAGCAGCACAAATGAGGATGAGGCAAGTGCTCAGAAGACTGGAGTAAGAGAAGCAGACCTGATGACTGATGCAGATGTGCAGCGAGTGCATTTTCTGTACATCTCCCAGGTCTCCTTTCCCTAAGGATTCTCCTCAGATCCCACTTCTGCCCTTTTCTCACCGCCTTCCCAGCCCCCATCCCAGCTCCTGGGCTCCATCCCAGCGCTGGAGGAAGAAGTGAGACCTCTTAACAGCTTGAGGACTTTGAGCACAAGTTTTCTCCTTGGAAGGCTGTTCTTGGTGAAAGTGGTTGTTGCATCCATCCTGGCAGAGAGTTAGCCAGGAAGCAATGGCAGTGCCTGAAGATTAGAAGGATTCTTCATTATTAGTGCAAATGATCCAAATAAAGCAGGGTGTAGAAACAGAGTTGCAGCCCTACACTTCCATGGGAGCAAGGAGGCCAGCCAACACTGGGTGGTGTTTAGTTCTGCCTTTCCTCTCTGCTCCTCTCACTTGAAACGGTGCTTTGGTTTTTCTACCTTCAGTCAGCAAGCACTGGAGTACATTTAGTACTACATGTTTTCCTTTACACTTTCCCCCCGCTGCTTTTCCAGCAAACACAGGCACGCTGTGCTTGGCAGAGTGAGAAGCTAGGGAACCAGCCGGACAGTTTTGTGCACAATCAGCAATCATCACTTTTCCTTAGGAAGTAATAGGGATTTTCCTAACCCGGAAACCCACAGGCTTTTTTTTCTGTGCTTGGAAGCCTTAGTTTACCTAAGCCTCCCAAGTCTGATATTTGATGTTAATGAGCCATAACGGGTGTAAGCATATGTGCATGGTTCACAGTTTGCCTGAACATCAGTGCAGGGCAAAGTGATATAGCACTTGGAGCACTGCTGGATATGAAAGGTATGAAAAGAAAGTGGAGGCTACTTCGTGTTTACTTCTATAGCAGCTCCCTGCGTGCTTTTCCTACTTCAGTTACAGTCCAAGATTTTACACTTGCAAGGAAATAATGATTTGCTCACCAAAATCAGTGTTGTGGTTGTAGTGGTAGGGGTAATACATTTTTTTATAAATGCTTTTAACTTTAGCTTCATTTTCAGGCATGAGAGAATGAGCTCTGTTTCTCTCTGTGTGGGGTCCCAAATATTAAGAGTTTACTTTAAATAATTCTGTGGTGCAAAATCATATCATTTTCATGGCAATACTTCCATTAGTGTTAATTGCTATACACTTAAAGCAACCCCCAAAATACAATTTTAATGCTAATTTTTTATGCCTTCATCTAATTTTTAATTCCTGCATTTTAACAAGTACTGGCCAATGACAGTTTTGCCATTAGATTTAATGGTTAAATTTACAGTTTTAAACTGGTTTTATGACATCCAGCTACATCAAGGTGACAAGTCTACTGGTAAAACAACAATTTCGGTACTGCATTTACAGTCAAAGACATTTTTTGTCTCTCCTAAATTGACAAATTTCAATTGCTCCTTATTGTTAAAAACAATTTTTAAAATTACACAGTGAGAACATAACAGTCTCTGTCACTGTGTAATTAAGTCCCTTGAACTGTTTGCTATATATAGAAATACTGTATTATAAAGTGTTAGTTACCGTTAAAAAAATTACCAATTACATTTATAGTGAAAACCATTAAATTGATTTACAGCAAAACAATTAATTCAATGTGTTTGTGCATAAAACTGCTAGTAATGTGACAGAAAACATAGTTTTCATTTTGAACTCTGCAAACTTAGGAAAATTATAAACACAAAGATACAATAAAGCTAATGAACATCTGAAATGCTTATATGCAATAAATGGCTCTACACTTAGAAAATACTTCTGCTGGAGAGATAGTTCATTGGTTTCCAGCACAGTACAATTCTTTGGTGTAATGAGAAATTTTGAAAAGAACTGAGACAGGTCTGATTCTTCCTGCAAGGGTCCAGCTCAATTATGGGCTGAAATACATCTTAATTTCCAACTTAATTTCAAGCATATTCCAGTGCTTTGCTGGTCTTGGTCTCATAAATGTGGAAGTTAGGTGGCATATATTGCTGTTAAATACATTTACTATCAGCATATTTTAATTTTTTGATATGTTTTCTTTCATAGTGAATAATGAATATGTACATTTCTCAACATTATTTCTGATGTATAAATTTAGGTGTCACTACTAAACATATAGATGTAATTTCAAGGTTCAGTTGAAATGTAAAAGAATTATTTTCCATTTTATCTATCTTCAATATGCTATAACTAGTAGTTCTTTGCCAGTTTGTGTATACTGCATGCACAGAAACAAAAGAAGGCTATCTGGCATATAAATTTTACCCATGGTAAAATGAAAATAAGTATAATCAACCCCAAATAATACCATAGCATAGCAAAGTAAATACATATCTCCCTTCACCATAAGTATTTTGTTTTCTTTTAGACATCTTCATGCCCTAGGGATCCATTAGACAATAATTCATCAGCAGCTTTTTGGAAATTTTTTACCTGGAGGGAAAGACTCCTAAACCTTGTTTGTGAAATCAAGCCCTTGTTACAGTCAAGGGGAAAGTCACCTTTATTTCACCTTGACCTAGAGCAATTTGAAATCTTTATGTTCCTGAAATTCACCATTTTGTAGCTGCTATTCTACTAAATACAAATATCAATGTATGAATTAGCAGAAAAGATAGGTGAATTGGTGGGTGAGTGTACCTTTGGTTTCAATAGACATTATGCCCATTGTTTACAGTGATGACTTCTTGCTTCCTTACAAGTAGGAAAAAGAATCTCTCCCTTATCTAATTAGAATGTAGCTGGACTCAGTATTCGCAGCCACAATAGCTGAAGGCCTGATATTGAGATGATGGAATAATGTGTAAGAAGTAAATATTTGGCTGCCGTTATAAAAACATTGAGAAGCAGTGAAGAGATATTACCAGTGTACCTGCTTTCTAACTTAAAAAGAGCACTTCAATATTTTAAGCATTTGCTCACTCTAAACTTGAACGTGCAGAAGACAATCAAGCAGTTTGCTAAATAAAGTGTTTCCCACCAGTCCAAGTCATTCACCAGAATGAGAGAAAAACCTTTATGTTTTACTTGTTTCCCTTTTTATTTTCATAGCTGACTTTGTTTTCCCTACAAACCAATAGATGTTAATTAATAAAATTTGATTAATGACCAGCTTGTAGAGGCAATGTCTACTTGTGAATCATTGGTATGAAGAGCACAAATGAGGACAGAAAAAATGTTACGCTTCTGTCTTACACTGGTAATGTACGTAACAAACTGTTGAGTACAAGGCACAGACGTGCTGAGTTATCAGCTTTTTCTCAAACAGCAAAGGCTTAGACCGACCACTGCTCTGGGATGCTGCTGTCCTACAGGCAATTGGAGACAAAGGTGAGTGATTCATTTGGAATCCAGATATTTCTCAACAAAACCTTCGATACTCTGGGACAGAAAGGGTAATTAGGAGGAGAGTGATAGGGGCTAACAAGACCAATATTGCATCTCATCTACTTTGGCAATCTCCAGTTTCCAAAACCCAAGTGCCATTATGATCAATTATTCTAACTAAGGAAAACAGGTTGCGGTAAATGTTGACTTTTTGTTATCAGCCATTTTCCCTTAAATATGAGATAGGCTACATATACTATATTTGGTATGTCATGATATACCAAAGCTGGTTGAAAGTGTCTGTACTAAGTTAGATAGAAAAATACCACACTCAGTTAGAATAAAGATTAAAGCCCACAGAAAATGCAAATTATTACTTTCAGGCAAAATTTATAACTAATTTTACTAGCCCTGGTATGATGCCACATTCAGATTTTTAATGAAAATGAAATCATGTAATTTTACTTACTTTAAAACACTGAGACTGGCAGTAACATAGCATCAATGTCAAGAGTATGTAGGCCTTGGCTTAAATTGTGCCTAATTTGAAGTGTAAAAATTAATAGTGATACATGAGAAACAGTAGATTTTCTTGTGTAAATCATCTACAGACATCAGATTGCAACTCAATGAGCAACATATGATTGACTGTTTCTCCTACATTTTCTAAGTACAAACTATAGTTTCACAAAATATTTCTATTTTTAGCAAAAGAGAGACCAAACCCTTGCTATCTTATTTTTTAGAAATGCAGTCTTAGCTTTAAGGTATGACATGAATCATCCACTGGCTTAAACAATGCATGTAGTTTCAACAATGTAGCTTAAAATCAGTGTCTTTAGCGATATGAAGTATGGAAAGGGCTACATTTCAGCAAGCTTTATCATATCAATTAATGAGCCTTTTCATGCCTCTTAACTCTTATTTTACCATAACGTTTTAAACTAGAAATCACTGTGACAAGTTAATGACCTCGAGTTTAATGTTTAAACTGGGATGTTACTTAGGTCACAGCATGAATGGAAACAAAAATCTTTTTATAAACTTCCTCCCTTTTGGTGCATGCAGCCTTTCCCATTCTGTGCCTCCGTGGGTGTCAGCTGGTCTTTGGCAGTAGAAGACATGTTCCTGCATTCTCGGACTCCATGGTTGTCACCTATAGTGAGGAGAACAGTTAATAAAGTAAGCAGCATTGAATTCTTCACTAGTTACCCAGATTTGTTGATATGCTGCCCTGACAGGCTTGCGATTTCACTCATTAGTTATACAGTAAAAAATTTGAATCCTTTCAAGCACTGCAAATGCCAGCTCTAACAGAGGCACAAGAGCTTCAAAGTGGATCAAAGCTAATTTTTCTGGCTCCTGGTCTCCCTCACAAAATTTCTGATTTGTATATGTATGAATGAGCACAAAACTGGAAGACACAGGACTGAACAAAAGAATTTAACTTTTTGGTTTTGGTCAGGGAAAAAAAAGGTGGCTGAAAAGCTAAGGTCATGCAGACCATGCAGACCAACAATCCAGAGTCCCATGAATTCAAAGAGTTTTACTTGCATACATAGTTTTCTTTTGAATATTTTTTAAAAATGGTGATTTTGATGAAATTAGGAGCTTTTTATCTCCCTAATATCTGAATTCGGCAAGAATGCTGTGGGTTTAAAATGAGATTGTTCACCAGTCTTTTTATTTTTTCTAGTTACAATTCAAGTTGGAACATTAGTAACAGGGTATCCTCTTCAGATAGTGGTGTGTTTATTAGCTTTGGCTCATAGTATTGTGCCTTGGATGATATCTCCCCATGCTCTCTGAGCTGTAGCTGTTAGCTGCTGACCCTTGGCAGGGAACGCCTGGTAGTCCAAGAGGCAGCCCTGAAGCCCTGCACATGTCCTCTTACTGAATCTGTGTGAATGGAGGATGTAGGGAAAGGGGTCTGCAGAGCATCACTTCTGAGAAATCACCTCCTCCCACGCTTTCCAAGCCTATGCACAAATGAGGGTGATGCTCTAGTCACACTGACTTCTACACGTCAATGCCTTTTCCTTTACCCGTGCTGATTAGCTCCTTTTTGATCTTCATGCATTTTACTTGCAATCTAATATGTCACATAATATTAACAGACATCATTAACTGAGGAGTTGATCCTGCTCTCATTCAAGTCAACAGGAATTTGGCTTTGAGTGAAAAGGGATGGGATAAGATGAGGTAGGGTCAGAGGTCACCCAGTTTAAAGAAATTTATCTAGGTTCACTTTAAAAACCACATAAATCTTTCTTTCTTCTCATTGGGGATAGACAGCTAGAGGAAGTAAAAAGTGTGGCAAAAGATTTGCAGACAGCTTGTAATTTGGATGCAAATGTAGAAGGAGCGGAAGCCCCCCCATGGTAAGGTTTTTCCCATTTCCATCACTTTCTGTTTTTCTCTTCCACTGTAAGGTGTAGAGAGAGAAAAAACAGTCTGTATTCACATTAAGATTATTGCAAACCCCCTTGGCATGTATACCACAATTATCACATGACCAAAACCCAGGTGATTGCAGTTCACGTGCCAGGTGCCCATCACAAGGGTGTATCTGCATTTCAGAGAGGTTGTCGTGACAGATATGTCCCTACTACTGTCACCAGAGGAGGTCCAGGCTGTATCTACACTCCACTCCCATCATGTGGACGGAAGCGCAACTGCCTCAATGTGGGAACCTACCTTTTTATGGTACGATGGTTGCCACATGAAGGCAGGATGAGAGGCCATGGTATGGAATACGCTTCTGAAAATGTCTTCTGCATCCAGCTTGCAGGCTGGGAGGTGGCCACTCTTGGAGTAGCTTGATCAGCTATAATGTTAGGATAAAAAAAAAACCCAAACAAAAAACCTGGAAAAATTGATATTCTGTAACAGAAAGGATGAAGGACTGATGAAAAATTTATCTGTTTATGCTCCCCATCTACTACCACAGCACAGGGTTGTCTAGTTTATACACAAAGACAGAAATGTCATAGGAAAGGGTGAATCATTCTTTCTCCTGTACTCCCTACACCTTTCAAAATGTGCACAGTTTATGGAGGAGAAAGCTTATTATTTACATAATAATATACTATTTATTATTTATATAATAATATAATTATTTGTATAGTAATATTACCTCATTCCTCAAAACATCCATAATGTTTTTCTTTCCCATCTACCAGCTTTCCAATGATAGAAAGCCAAAACACAGCAGCAGCAAAGATAAAGCCCATGATGTGAATGCAGAGGCACTTCTCCTATTGAGCATTTATGAGTATGTAGGATTTGGCATTTGAAGAATCCTTTGGCACACTATTCATAGAAAAAAACAGACACTTGAGAGATGAAAGTTAAAAAATATATTAAAAGACCTGATTTTTCGCTCCAGGCTGGTTTCTGAACACTGTTCAATTTACATCTGTTTAGTGATTTATTTAATAGCTGTGACTATAATAATAATATGGAATAACTACAGAAGATTAAACTACATTTTGTTTTGTAGATATCCATGGATAACCTCATTATGAAACAGAAAGAGCACCCTATTTACTATCACATTAATACTAGGGTGATAAGGATAAGACTACTATATCTGTATTGCTTTGATTTTGGCTTTAGAACTCGACTAAAGGCGTAGCTGCTTTTCTGAAACACTCTCTTATTTGCACAAAGTGTATTTATGTCCATGGGCATTTGGCAGTGCTGGTGGTCAAGGAATTGTGGAAACTGCTGTTGTCTGTGAAATTTTTCTTCAGAATTTCTTGTCACTTGAAAAAGTTTCAGCCTTGCTGCGTGTTTTCAAGGCCACTCTAGGACAGCATCGGTACATACTACTTAAGTCTGCCAGGGGAATATGCTGATTACTGTAAAAAGGAAACATTTCCTTGATGTGGGAGCAATGTGGGGGGGGAGAGTGAGCTGAAGGTCATGGTTTAGCACAAATGGCTGCCAGGCTTACAATGGCAAGTACTGAGGAACTCCTGGGTGTGATATAGGTATTTCTTTTTCTGACAGGCTGTCTATGGTATAATTACACTTTCTTGACATTAGCTCTTTTATTGGAGCTCGGTTTTTTCCTCCCTCTGATTTAATTAGGAATTTTTTTCCTAACAATAATTTAAAAATTTTTAAAGGAAAGACTAAAAGTAAAACCTCTTTCACCAGGGAGAGCGAGTTGTTCATGTGCTGTTTCTCCATTTTCTGCCACTAATGTTTTCTGGTTTTGTTCACTAAAAGAACAGGGTGGTGGAGCCAAGAAAAGACAAAAGCCCAACCCAGACAGAAAAAGGAAATGCTTATTCCTGTTTTTTTTTTTTTTCCTCCCCTGAAAATAATATTGAAACATTTTGTACCTTGGAAAGAATATACTATATTTTGTCAATAAGGAGTTATAAAGGAAAATAACTGATTAGCTTTATCCTTATTCTGGTAGATTCAGCTCTGAGCCAGCAGTACCACATTCCAAAATAATAACTGCTGCCAATATGTAGGTCTAGCAAACAATCAAAATGCTAAAAAAACCCAACCCTTTTTATTTCTTCATTGAAATTTGGGCCTTCTGTCTCATGGACATACCCATTGGAGCTGAAATTAGGAAAACCAATCCCACTGCAGACCTGACACAAGCAAAGTATTGCCAGTGCAAAGGGAGCACCACAAGCACCAACAGGCAATGCCCAAAGTCTACATCTTTACTTTTTACTTCTTTGAAAGATTTGTATTATATGTTTTGTGGGACAGGACAAGTCATATTTCATCACATTAAGTACATACATTGCTTCTCTAATTTCTTAAATTTGCTTTTTACTCATTTATTTCCTTTCTCTGCATCAGGTTGTTCAATCAGCTATTACTGGATTTGAACTCTTTGTTTTCAAAGCAACACGTATTTCAGCCCATATTTTCTGAGCAGCAAGTCAGCTTGTTCACAACATAAACTGATGAAATACATTTCTCTTCCAAAATACAGCCAGGCTGCTTCTTTTCTAAATAAACAGGAGTCTGAAATCAAGGGCAGTAACTCAGAATATGCTTGTAATGTCAAAAGCATTTGAACTTTCCTACTTGCTGATGTAGGGTCTATTGTTGTTACAGAAATACAAGAAAAAATACTCCCAAACTGTCAGAAGGGTGCTTCTGAGATAACTGTGAGCTTTTGGTAAAAGTGGCCCCGTTTCTCCTCAGCTGAGACCTAACTCCTAACCCATACATGTGTGGTAAGAGCATACAGCAGAAATTTTGCACGAGAAGTGGGCCAGAACCATAAATGTAGAGAAGAAAAAGGAAGGACTGTCTCACCTTTCACGAACAACGGCACTTTTGTCATTTTCCCCATGCCCTAAATAGACTGGATTCAGTAGCTTTGAATTCATGACATTCCTTCTCACACCGCTCTCCAGCTCATAATAAGCTAGTAGCTTAGCAGTCTTTTTTTTTCTTTTTTCCTTTTTTTTTTTTTTTTTTTAAATTGGCTAGGAAGGCAGGCAAGCTTTACAACCAAAACAATCAATTTCAAGCTGCCGAACCCAATCAGGCCAGTTTGAGAGTGACCCTTTAAATTGAGTGTGAAATTGGGAGATGGAGCTCCCCTTTCCTACTCCAGAGCTGGTGGAGAAACCATCACTTCCTTTTGTAAGTGGGTGCATTAATAGTTGTGCTGTTCTTGCAGACATTATGTGCTAACAAAACTATGTGTGCCTGGTTCTGTAGCAGGTTACAGGAGAAAAACAAAGCGAAGGCCATCTGGCTCCACCAGTTTGTATGTATAATGTCCAGATACTAATGCTTAATGCACTTGTAAACATAAGTTGTCTCTCTCTCAAGGTCTGATTTTAATTTGGGTAATATTCCCGTTAATAATAACATCTAATTACAACATCCATTAAAAGTTAGTAACATTAATTTAACAGGGAGAAAATCTAATAGAGTTCTTACAGCAGTATTGGCATTTTTCCATTAAATTAATGTTACAAACTTTTAAAAGGATGTCTTAAATAGGCATCGTTAGTGGTGGGAATATTAAACAAATTAAACTCAGGCCTTTAATATGAGGTGGGAGCCTATTTATGAATCCAAGCAAAGGTGTCTGCTATGCCTTTCAACCCATTTAAAATGTTCAACAGGAAGCATAAGGCTGTGCAAAATTCATAGTACCTAAGTTGCCTTCTAGTAAAGGCTCGACTGAATGACAATTTTTTTTTTACAGTATCTTTTTTGCTGGCCGTGTGGTCCGCACATTTCTTGCTTGGCTGCTGCTGTTTTTTCTTTTCAACAATAACATTCTGGCGATTAATTTTCCTCCTTTTTTGGTTTTTTTTTTTTGTTTAAAGAGGGTGATCATGAAACCAAAGGATTAACAGGTCCTCCTACTGCTAGGCAAAAGCCTTGATCATTTTGAAACAGACTTATGGGTTGGCTGAAGAGGGACAAATTGTATCAGGGAAGTATAGGTTTTGCAGTGCATGTCCTTGTCTAAACCCAGACCTCATCTGCAATAAGGCAGCATATACATTTTAAACATGAGCCTGCTTGGACAGCCAAACCAAACTGTTAAGAGATTAATTTTTTAAAGATGCCTCTCAGTTTACAGGCTGACTATAGACAGAACTTTTCATAACGCAAACATTGGATTACACAGATTATATTCCCCTTGGGGTGAGGATGAAAGGAAGCGCTACATATGAGACATGTTAGTCAGATGCTTAATGTAATACTGGAAGAGGATCAGCAAGGGACTGTATTTTGTGCCCCATGAACAATGCAAGCTTCTAGTATGGTCTATTTTTAAACACTCCAATACAAATACAACAAAATTTAATCAAGCAGCAGTGAGAGCAAAATGAGCAGAGCAGTGTGGTCAGACTCAGCAAGCATTAATAATGCATATCCTCAAATTTTTAGCCAGCAGTTTGCTGCTCCAAGGTTTTCTAAGCACACAGCAGCAAACACACCATATTCAGAGTACCTGGAATAGCTACCAGATAGGACCTAGACATGAGCAGCTAGTGTTTGACATCTCTGGGCTTGTGCAGCCCTTCTGATTATATACTATTAGAAACTTATTAAATCCCTATTTAGAGAGGTCTGATCTAGTGTAAATACTGAAATAGACATGCATTCAAGCTTACAAATCCTCACAACTCATTGTATCGTTCATTAGGCAAAAGGCTAAATTTGTTTGCGAATTGTTTTTACGCTTATCCAGATATATGGGCACCCTTCTCCTATTTGCATGTTCACCTGCAACACCAGATTTCAGCCTGTGATGCCCAGCTGTTGGGCAAACACATGGATTCATTTCTGTCCCTATTTGGGCACCAGAAACATTTTCCCACAGTGCAATGTGCAACTAATGAAGTAGTGAAAGAACTGTAGATTAAAAAATACTTTTTAATCTTGCTGAGACAAGCATGCTGGGTGCCCCCAAGATGAAAATCTACCCTACAAGCTATTAGCCCTCTCTAACCTGGAGTGGGCAGGATGGTATGATCCTTTCCCAGTGCTGGGCTGTGCAGACACCAGAGCCAGGATGTGAACCTCCTTTTAGCAGTCTCATCAGTCTTCAGGGCTCATCAGCACTACCTAATGGTATGTCTGCATTTTGGCCTTTTCCAGGCAGCCCCAGAACGATCTCCTGCCTACACACAGGGCTGGCACACACAGCGTTCCTTGGGGCTCACAAGTACATCTTGCCTGGACACTCAGCCCTTAAGGAGCAGAAGCAGCTTTGCATCCCCATCCTGAATGCATTTTGCTCATGAAGCCGAGCCAACAAACACAAAAAACCAAGAAAACAACAGCTACCTAACCCTGTTGACTTCGGTGTTTAATGATAATAAATACTTGGAGGTGGGAGAGTTGTCTGGAATTTGAATGGCTATTCCTGTCAGTCAAGTAGTTCATGCCTCAGACAGCAACATTTGACTAGTCCTAATTAAAAATAATAATAATAAAAAAGGATTAAGAATAAACAATTTAGGGGAGAATCAGTATGTTACTTAAGGAGCATCAAAATATTACTTTAATGCTGAAATATTAAGTGTAACAGCCAGAAAAAATAGGAAAAAAGAAATGCAGGAAAAATCATGTTTTGATTCTGTTGGTAAACTGACAAATTGTAACAAACAATGAGCTTGCAAAGAGTGTTTTGTTTGGTTTTTTAAAATCCTTTGGTATCTATTTAGTTACACTTTTGAGCTGAGATGAAAAAAGAGGTTTTACATTACCCGAATGCTGAAATACTCCAGTGTCCAAGTAGTTTAGTGATACTGTTTGAAAGAGGAAAAAGCCTAGTATGCCATTAAGCAGATTGGTTTTCCTCTTTTGTTCCACAATAAGCTGCTCTTAGTTGGGAAAATATACAGCCATTTGTATAGTCCTACAGCCACAAGTATAAGGAGCAATAATACAGTGTAAATTTATAACCAATACAGAGTTACAAGTGGATTGTAGAGACATATGTTACCTAAAGCAATTAGATTATTATTGTAGTGGTATTAGAATGAAATCATTTACAATGTTAAGGTTTTTTTAAACAAGAACATTTTTGCTTCTAAGCTTTATCCTAATATTCCCCAATATATTTTACTTAGAATATATTAGTTAAACTAAATAATCGGGTGATTTTTTATGCCAGTAATTTTAAATATTCAAAACTAAAGAAGAAAAACATGTAGAGCCGTTGTAAGGGCTGTTGTTTGCTTTTATACTTCCCCCTGTTATATCCAGACATTAACTAAAAATGATTCAGCACAGGATACCTCTATGTGCATGTTTACATACCTTCACATATGGCTTCAGCATGCCCGTGAGACATAAAGAATAATGGATAAAATCCCTAAGAGCAAACAGTAAACAGCCAACTATACTGTCTTCCCTAATGCAGGTTTTTCACAACGAAGTAAAGGCATTCTTATGGTACCTCCACAACAGGAATTGGTTCAGTCAATAAGGATAAGCTACTGTTAATTGGTCTGATCTACTTTAATAACTTTATTCAGAAGGAAGGAGTGGGGGGGAGGCTGGGGGAAACTTTTCCCTGCTGTCAGTATTATACCCTGTAGAGGGGCCTTATATCAGCAATTCAGTGGGAGGAAGTCATGTGGAAGCATTTCTGTATTGTTCCTGTGAGCATTCATCTCCTAATTTGCATTAAACTAGTAGGGAGTCGACACTGGTTTGGGTCCATACCTGTAAATCTTCTATTATGAGATGGAAGTATCAAAGTGTGGTTCTCAGACAAACTTGCTTCCTCCCCAGGTTGAACAAAAACGATCTCTAATGCATAGATTAGCCATAGCATTTGGCGGGGATGCTTTTGGTGTGTTTTTGGTTTTAAACGGGGAATTTCTCTTATGCAAAATTACCCATCAACCTTTGCTGTCTACCTAAAGATTTCAGTCAACCCACCCCCTTTGTGAAAAGAAGCCCCGAAACCACTGAAGCCCCCCTACTGCACACACACACACACACACGTGCACACACACCCCACCCCACCCCACCCATGTCCTGCAGCAACGCATGCTAGAGGAAGAAAGGAAAAGCAGCATTCTCACAAACATTTCCACTGATGGGGCAAATTCTCCACTTGTGTAACTCAGTGCCCTATTGATTTCCAAAGGTTTACTCGAATTTACCTGATGTGCAGTGCTGGCCCCGAATGTTCCCCTGTTCAGAGTTTTTAGTTTTCATGGCAGGATTTATACCTGTATATTCCTCAAAAACCTAATCAGACCAACCAAATAAATTAATCTTTTTCTCTCTGTTTCTTGTGGTGCTATCTCCATATGTGTTTGCGCATTTTCTATCTCTCCATCTATCTATAATTATACAACTAGAGCTTGGCTTGGAGGGCAATAGCAGTAAACTATTGTTCAAAGGAGATTGCAAATTGCTTGGAGCAGGGAACTGTCTTCTTAATTAGTCTGGAAAACATCATGCACACTTATGGCACTATAGGAATAATAAATAATAATAAAAATAGTTCCTGAAAGTGGGTTCATATTGCCCAAAGGCAAAGGCTGGGCAGCTGTTGGGAAGATGATGGTTCCCAGCAGTAAATATGAGTGGATATAGCAGCGGCTCCAGGAAAGATTGTCAAGCTGCAGATTTCTTCCCAACCTGATACCTGGCAGTGCATCTACTTCAGGTATATCTGGAGATATTTTCTCTGATAGGGTATAAAGTTCACTCTGCTTTTAAATGACAAGGTAAAAAGTGAGAAGTAATAAGGTAACTTCCCAGGCTGAAGCAGAGCAGCCTGCTGCAGAAGTGTCCTTGGTCTGACCTTTATAGGCTCTTTTTTTTTTTTTTTTTTTTTGAGGAAGAAAGAGTGCAAAGGCAATCCAGCAAGACTGCTCTTAAGGCCCAGCAATATAGTGACAGCCTTTGGAAACAGCTGTGCAAGGAGACTGACAGATTCATCAGGTATGGTGTGGCCCTACTGCGGGTCTGCCTCACTGAAATGGTTTAAGCTTTTTTACAGCTGCTTAACCCAGAGGAGAAAGGGAGGGGGCAGAGAGAGGCTGGGAATTTCACTATCAGAGGCTGCAACGCTCCACTCTCCCGTGAGAATACTCCTGGAGTCCGATCTGTTTAGTAATGCAAGAGATAGCCTGCCTATTAAGGCCAAACAAAGGCTATAGAAAACAAAAAAAATAACCTGCCTGAATACAGCTTATTTGGTAGAATTTACACATTTCTGTAAATGAATTAAATTGCTAGATACTGAAGTGATGTATCTCAGCAAAACCCATTCATTGGAACGCAGCAACAAACATAAACTTAGAGTCAAATCCTGCAGATCTTATTTAGTGATTACTTAGGCAAAGCTCCCAGCAACTTAAATGGAAGTTTTGCCCAAGTAAAAACTCTTAGATCTGGTTCACCATGAGATGGTAAAGCCCACATCCAAATATGTCTTCACAGTTTCTTTGTTCTTCTGTTTCTATCTGGAAGTATTCCATGAGCGCTTTTGAAAAAACTTGTTCATTTTATTTTTCAACTGAGGTAAACTCATGTAGGACACCTTAGACCACTGCATCCATCCCTGACGGCGTGTGTATTTTAGGTGAAGGTTGGAGTCGATGGGTTGAGATAGCAAATCTTCCTCTAGCTTTAGCAAGGGCCTGAATTTTACCCCTATGTCTGAAGTAGTTTAGAGGGATGGCTTGTTAGTGTCCAAAGTGAGCAGAGCAGGAAAGGTTGCTGTTAGCTTTGTTCTGGTTGTCTGAAGCTATGAGGCTCTGATGTTGGTGGCACAAAACAGGACAATTTTTGACAGCTCAGAGGTATGGTCTTATAGACTATTACCTGCATTGCTTTTTGCCTACCGTCACAAGACTATGTTCCCTAGATGCAAACTCCTATTCACCTGTGATTTAGAGACACCGCAGGTCATCTACCTGTTTGCATGGATTCAAGCATGAGTTTTGCCTGAAACAAGCATAAACAGGACCCAGCTGCGTGTCTGCCCACCTGGTTGAGTCCACAGTTCAGAGATCCCCCAGTGTGCTGCTGCAATGACCCATGGCCAGGTGGAGCTAACCAGAGCCACTCTTCTTGCTTCACCTTTGCAAGGTACCATGACCACTATGAGTAACCAAAATACTGGCAGGCATACTGCTGCCAGGAGGAGGCAGGCCTGGGACCATATTAGTCTCAGAATGTAACACATCAGGGTTTTTTTGTTTTTCTTTGGATTTATGTACCTTTACTGTTGTTTTTCTCCCATGTATATTTTTGCCCAATGTTATGGGAACTACAGTGCCTTTATGGCAGCTGAAAGTTACCTTTTGGGTCCAAATGCAAGTTCCTTTTGTGTAGCTGCACGCGAATTAAGATTTAGCTCATAGCATTTTTCCTAGTATTATTGACTAGCTACAAGGACTTTCAAGGTCATGTGCTCAAATTCACATGTCACCAGTTTACTTTTTTTCCTCCATCTATATCTTAATCGCTGCAGCTGCTTGTACAAGTCAAAAGGATTAAAAATTGAGGGCGGTGGGAGGAAAGCTCAGAACAAATATAAAGAATATATGCTCTTTCAAAAATCTGCAGTTATTCTCCTTGAAGGTGTTAACTCAGATCCATTTTTAATCAAAAAAGGAAAAAGAGAAAGTATTATAACAATCAAGATTTAGAGCATGCAAAGTACACTCAAAAAAATAAGAGGCTATTTCATTTCTCAGTACATCCCAGAGATTATCCTCGCTGAAAAGTTTTTAACTGCTGTACAAGAGGAACAAGTGGCTGAAGATGGAAGCCTGGGACAGAGACAAGAGTTTCTTAAACTCTGGCATTTTTGACAAGGTAAAAACATCTTTCATGTGAGATTAATCTTTGGTCAAAAGCACTTTACTTTTAGGTAAGTAGCTTGTATATATTTGAAGGCAAAACTACAAAGCTGCAGAACTCCATCATTTCTATGCAAAATTCTAGAAAAATGCAAGAAATGAGACGTAACAATTCCAAAGCCTCTGTGAGGCATGTCATTTGTTCAAGCTGCTATAGAGTGCTAAAGACTGAATTCTAATACTAAAATCTAAAGCAACAGTAACTGTACTGAGATATAGCTAAAACAGTAATTAATACAGTTATCATGCTTACTATTTTGACAGCAGCCTTTTCTGTACGGAAAACCCTAATTGTTTATCTGTGCTTATATTAAGACAGCAAAAAAGTCTTGTCAATCTCACTGTCATTGTTAGGGAATCATTTCTGACAGCAGTTTCTGTGGAGTATTTGGGAGGTAAATGCTACCTTGACAATAAATTGATTTTCTTGGATAATAATAATAATAATGTTAGTAATAATAAAGAATCTATAGGATATCCTGATTAAAATCATAAAAGGAATAAACATAACATATTACTGGTAAAGAGAAGAAGCCAGCAGCCTGACTGGAGACTAAGAGTGAGGTACAGTTTTTTTACTTTTTTAATACTCAGAAATGTGTTTATAAAGTAAGCACTCTATTTGAATGACAGAGGGACAGATACAAGGCACCACCAAGATAGCCCTACAGAGTGCAGTGAACTAAATCACGACAAACCAAGATGTTTAGTGACTGCATCATGAAATTCAGCATATTAAGAGCTCCTTTACTGAAGAATAAAAAAGAAAACAGAGCAGCAAAACAGATTTCTGAATCAATATTAGAAATCAGTGCTACAGGTATGATAAAAAGCTAAAATGCTAGCTACTTGTTACCAACATCTTATATTCATTGGTGTTTATATTTAATTTTCTGAATAGCCAGATTATTGTCACCCATTTGTTGAAAAACCAAGAACATAAGATAAGCACTTGACCCTTTGTAGTCGTATTGAAGGCAATGCCCACCCCCCCTCAAATATTAGAGATTTTACACATGCTATGAACTGACCACTCTATATTTGAATGCTTTGTCTTTCAAAAGAAAGGGAATACAGGTTACATAAGTCAAATAAACATTTCTTGTCTTTTATATTTCCAAATTATGTATTTTTTGTATTATTTGCTTTTAAGCAAAATTCCTCAAAGTTACTATTTGTTTAATCCAGATACAGGTTTCCCTGCTGACCTCAGTCAACTGAGACTGATTTTTGCAATAAATAACAGCGAATGTGGATAATTTTGCAACAATCATCAGAATTTTTCTTCTTCCATATAAGTGTATAGACTGGAGTGGTATGTTGAGTGGTCTCAAAAAGGTCATTGAGGGCAAGGGATGATATAAACAGTCATCTAAAATCATGGCAAATCAATCATAATTAACACTTAGAGGTACTTCCGGCATACAAAGCCCCCGGAGGGGAAGGTCATTGGGTGGGATCACTGGACAATGTGCAGATATGGGACCAAACAGGTTTCCTCACTCCAGGCCTCCCTTTTGGTTCATAAGTCCCTGCCCTCTCTTTCAGTGCCACCTGATGCTGGAGCATCTTGGGGTGCTGTGGGGAAGGGAGCAGGGCAGGGCAGGTGGGACATTCCACAGCCAATGATATGTGCATGCCCTCAGATTTCTGTCACATCAAAACACATTCTGGATATTGTACGTACCTCTCCTCAAGACACTGAAACAACCGTGTAACACCCTGTTTTCCTCCCTTACAAAGCCAGTGATGGGGATTCTCATAGCTCAATATCAAGTGCTGCAAGAACTCTTAAATTTCTATGCAAATAGTCAAAGAATCAACTGACTACTTGAGCCCCTACAGCTGAGATGGGTGTGGGAAAACCCATCTTGCAAATCCAAAAGGGTTCATGCCTGAGGCAGAACTGAGAAGGTGCAATGGATAGTCAGACCTTCAGAAAAAAGTTTTGAAGCACTTAACTTTGCACATAAGCAACTATAAATAGCAGTTGGGCACCTACAGTCCTTCTCAAGGCCCTGGCCACCTCTGCCCATATTGCACAGGAACTTACAACTATAATCTACACAAACCATCCTGAGTCTAATTGGGAAGTCCAAGGAGAAAGTTGTGTTTTAGAGACAATCTCTAAAGTATTTAGGCATAGAAGCTGGGAAGTGTAGGCATTTACTGACCACCAAAATCTACAGTCTTGAAGCATCTGCAGCAGGCACCTAAGCCAACCTTTTCTCAATTCACCTGTTAATATCTTTACCTAAAACAGTAATAAGTGCAGGGTATTTTCCTCTCTCATACATTGTGTAGTTATTTAATTAAACAAGAAAAAGTCAATGGTCCTTCTCTTCTCTCAGATGTGGTCCAGCGAGTATGATACAACCACTTCCTCTGGACTAAGCCCTGTGGTGAAATGCCCATTTTGTGCATCTTCTTGGGTCTCACAAGACAGAGAAACATGCACATACCTAGAGCTGTCAAGAGCTAGGTATGCCCAGAAACAGACCCTTCAGCATGTGGCATGTGTTTTTGGCATCCCCAAAGTTCTATGGCAGTCAGACTGGGTGTGAGGGGAAGACGGAATGTGACATAAGCATTTATTTACACAAAGAGTGCAATCCAATTGCTTGAAATCCAAACATTTGAATACACAACTGACCTTCATTGCAGATCATCAGCGAAGATTTATCGCAGGACCAAAACCACAGGCTTGATCTATTAGATTAAAGCAACAGTTTCCATGTAGATTAGACATGAGAGAAAAGTACAGCATAGCCAATGCAACAGAGATACTTTTAAAGTTATGGTCACAGTAGGTCAATTATTTAAAGCTTATTTTACACAACAAATTCATTTGTTTCTGAAATTAAACACTTAAACCTAGAACATATGATAAATGATGTGCTATTATTACTAGAGGCAGAAGTCCAGGGGCCTATTGCAGTAGATGCCCATCATACACTTAGTGTCAATTAGTCCATGTCTACTTTATCTTACAGTCCTGACTATTTAAATGCTAGTGACCAGTTTGGTAGTAACAGCATCTAAGCACACACCACTGCTATACCCCTTAACCTTCACCTTCCTCAACTCCAACCCTGACTGGGATGGAATCCACCAGGATCTGTGTCTAAGTGGTGGACATAGCATGCATCCCTGCCTCTTGATCAGGACTGTTGGGCTTTCACCTTCATTAGTGGAAAAGTAGTGAGGCAAATAGTTGGAATATCTCTATTGCAGAAGAAAATAATAGCTGTGCCAACAGAAAGCTGGAGTTTCCTCTTCACTAAACAGAGACTGTTGTGATGATGGCTGGCATTACATCGTAACACGACTTTCATGAACTATTTCAGTGTTCTCAGTCTAATTATGGACTGAAACAAGGTATTTTGCTTCAGCAAAATTTACACTGAATATGATTAGTTTTAAATAGTTACAGCAATAATGCAGTAAATGAAAAAAAAAGTGTTTGACACAACAGAATTAACAATCTTCACATAACAGTTATCATACTGTATGTTCCTGATTCTGTTGGCACTTCCTTCTATGAGCTTCGCATTGAACTCAATGATGACTCTGAGTGTATCTATCTCACAAATGAAGCCTAGCTCCACTTAGATTCCAAACAAAAATGCATTTACTATGTAACAAACCCAATGCATGCATAACCAATTTAAATGCAATTTAAATACTATTATGGGGGTGAAGCATAATTAATTTTAAAATCATATTTAAGTGGTTTTTAGTTTGTGATCTCTTGCCTCATTTAACGTGAAGAGAACATCACTAAATCATTTACTTTGCACATAGGGGAGGCTTACTTTCTGCTCAAGTGTTTAGCATTTTTATTCCTTTTTGTTTTGTTTTTTAAACCAGAAGATTTTCCATGGTTGCCGTGATTACATCGTAAACTGTTTAAAAGCCTCTGTTCACAAAAGAATCCTGCAGGAATGCTGAAGCTCTGACTCACTTCAATTTAGTAGCTTTGTCAAATTTCTCTAGCTTGAAACATGATGAAACAAATTAGTGACAAACATTCAGTGTTCTGCTCTTATAAGGCCTATAAACATTTTGGTTTGTACACATAACAGCAAATCTCAGGCAGCTGAAATAAATCCAGCCAGTGAGTTTAAAAGGTGAAATTTTCCAGCAGTGAATGGTAACAGATCATGATGCATGATGGTCTCAGGTATGTGATGATGTAGCATTACAACACAGACACGTAAGTGGAATTAGCAGCTCTAAACAAGTATGAATTGAAAGGTTACAATTACACAGATGAAGCTTTAACATTCATTTATTGGTAGTGGGTACCATACTCAAACGTGTAGCATAGCACCACCCAGTACTGAAGCCCTGTATACACATTGGTGTGTATACAACTTACCATCTAAGTTAGTGTTCAATGATGATGGCATTAAAGCAAAAATATTAAGATTTTCTTATCACAAGATAGCACTTTTCTGGCTTGAGTCCTCAGGGTACTCTTTCCCTGCAGTTAAAAAGCATGAGACATGTTAAAATACACTGTAGGTGACCAGCAGTTGATAGTTCATGTTGCATTGTAGTTCACCTCTCTCTCAGAGTTTATAACATATGATGGCTGTCATTAAAACATTGTAATTTACCATCAGACAGAGAAAATATTGTAGTATTTTCTCACACTTGGAGCACACCCACTGGAACAAGGGCCTCATAGGGCACAGGGTGTCTCTTAAGGTGCCTATAGATGAAACAATAGTGATGGAGAGGGATGCTTGTCCTAACTGAACAAGGAACTTCTCAGGTGGGTAAATTAGTCCAGAGAAAATGCCATTCAAATGCAGTTATACCCAAACTAGATCTGATATCCTACTTTGTGTTGCACAGTGCAGCAGACATCATTCAATATATGCTTATACAGTGGCTAGCACAAAGAAGCTAAGCAAGCTCCAGTTGCAATGATCATGCAAACGATAACAGGATCTCAGAGATACAGATACTGTGTTTTTCTTGCATGGTATGCACTTGAAGAAATACCTCAAGAAATGGTGCCACTACTTGAGCCCAGATCATTCACCTGAAGTGTTATCTAAAGTAATAAATGTATATTTTTTTTTTTCAGCACAGTTCAACCCTATTCTGTCTAATAGGATACAGCCCTTATAGGCAGACTCAGCTTGCATACATTCCTGTGTGTTCCTGAGCTTCTGAGGAATAAAGGAGGGTGGGGAGAAGGATTCTACCACTATGGGTCCTACATGGCAGCAGTATTGCCTGTACTCATATGTTGTACCCTTACAGGTGTAAGATATGTTCTTCTCATTAAACATACTATTATACATAAAATATTTTAAAAAAACACCACCAAGCCCCCTTCAACCAAATCGACACACACCCCCCCCCCCCCCCCATTGCTTTCAGAGGATTTTTGCACCACAGCACAGAAGACAAGATTTATCCCTTGAAAAAATTTGGAGACAAACTGTTTCTTTTGTCTGTAACACATATCTTACTGGCAATATTAAGGGCAATTCAAAGCTGCTGTCTTGAACTGGTAGTACGAAATTAGATATCTAAGATCCTCATGCATAGGCACAAATGTCTGCAGATTTGGGCAGTCCACTTTCTGCTTGCTTATATTGCTTTGTATATATGCAACACTGAAGAAACCTATTTGAAAATAAAGTCATCAACAAACATACCAAGTGTTGACCCTGCTCCAGTTCAGTATTTCGGCACAGTCGTACTCACTTCAGTAGAACTAGCGTACCCTTTGTGGTATTACTCAAGAGCATTCACTATGCTCAGTGAATTGTCTTACTCACCCTCTCTAAAAAAATACATGTAAATTAGAAGCAATATGAAGGATTTTAACCTCTACTTCATGCTCCCTTGGCCTATGTCCCCACCATTTCATTCAGTAAGTAGGTTTAGATTCAGTACTTTGGTCAAACTGCCAAGGAAAGTCTTGCTGCTGCAGGAAGCAGAGCCGACGACTCATGAGGCAGCCCTCTTTCCTCTGAGCATGTCTGAGTGACAGGGCTGAAGAAGTTTGCTATTTTCCAGATGAAATCCAACTTTAAAGACGATTCATTCCCAAGGCCCTTGCAGCATGCCTCTGAGTGTTAATCCTGATGTCCTGGCCAAACTCCAGCCTACATGATTACACTGTGCCTGTTGAAATTCTCTCTGTAGTCTCAATTGGGTAAGTCACTCTTCCAGCTCCTAAAAACTGCTGTGTAATGGATTTCACTGGGAGAGGTACATTTCATTAGTGTTTAAAATAGCCTCTGTGTTTCCAGACAGAAAATACTTGGAGAAGTACAGGGTGCCCAGAGAAATTGAAGAATTTTTCAGAATGTTATTTGAAGCTACTTTAAGCAGGATATGTAGCACCTTTTCCAAGGGCCTCCACGTGTATTCAGGTGGAGGTTACACGTTTGGTTGCATAGTCCTATTTAAGAAGTCTGCTGTCACCAACACTACCAGCTCCTCATTTCTGCCAATTGGCTACACTGGGCCACACTTCTCTGTTACCGGCAAAGTAGCCTAGGGAATACATTTGCCCCAAAAGTGGTGATTTCCTCTTCTGTAGATTGTTAGTTGGGCAAGGACCAAGCCAATAATTGGGCTGCCACAACATATGGGCAATTATGAGGCTAATTAGATAGATAGACAATACTTAAATCATCCTTGCTACAGGGGAAATACCATGTAACTTGGCCTTAAGCATACTAGTGCAGGAAAGAGAGAAGGCTGTTCCTCCAGTGAGGACATGTGTGAGAAGCAGTAGTCTTGCAGAAAGGATGGATTTTGATCATCTAATTGAAAAAAATAATAAAACATTCACCATTTGAGTACCACTAGCTGTAGCCTTCTGCATGCCAGTTTTAAAGGTAAAAAATACAGTCTGTCAATGACTTCTGCACTAATTGGAGTAGGTCAAGTTAGAGTCTCTCCTTGCCTTGATGCAGAGCAGTGACAATGTGAAGCTGTTTTCTCTCCTTATGAGGGTAAGGAGTCTGGTGGCATATATTGTTCTAGAAAAAATATCTAACCTAACAAAATTCATGATTAAACTGATGGTAGCATGGATGATTGCAATAGTCAGGAATTGTTGCCATTACAGGCCTGGACTGAATTCAGACCACATAAATGAGGAAACCCCCGTGAACATCCTGGTGGTCTGTATTGAGTCAGTGGCTTGCACCTCAATGCAACAAACATTAGCATTTTCATTTGCAAATCATCTTATGGTTTGGGCCTTTGGGCCATGACTACCTAAAAGACAATTTTTTTTTAACATCAGATGTCCACAATACAAGGTATAATTCAAACACAATCTGTTATATTGGACTTCATGACAAACATAATAAACTGTCATCCATCTCAGTAACTACACTCAGAATTTTATAGCAGCAGAAGTTACCTCCTTTGTAACACTGCATATTTTTTGTCAATTAAATATGAATTTATTACACCTTCCATTCAGTAATACACTGACTTGGAGTACTGTGTTAGATTTTTGTTTGTCAAAGCATATTGCCCCCTTTTTGAGTTAGATTTAGATGTTAAATAGTCTCAAGAATTTATTCTGTGCTCATCATTTTCAGTTCAAGATGGATTATCCAAATTGATCATGCCACAAACATACTCATCAAAAGAGTTCAACATTTATGACACATCATGTCAAGCAAGGTCATGATTTAACATAAGTTGATACATCATAAATTAAGAAGCCAAGGAAACAAACTCCTGAAGGCCAAGGAAAGCATATATTAAAGAAACAGTCTGTAATGATCTACGTACAATATCCATTACTGCCCAACAGCATATGTGGATGCAAGTATAACTGTAAACTAGAAGTATGTATGGTACTTTAAAAGAGAGAATTACCAAAGCTGAAAGCAGCTATGAGTAAAATAGAGTGAGAAAGGAAAAACAGATATGTAATGATGGAATAACTGGAATCGTTTGATTATGTAACACTAGGCTTTTCAAACTGCACAATACTGTAATCTTGCAGGATGTCTGCTTCATTTAAAATTATCCCATCTAATAAAAGGTGAAAGAGTAACATTTAAAAATATACTAGAAATGGGGGGAGGGACAGGAAAGAAAGTGAGGAAGGCGAACAATAACGGCAGCACAGCATTTTGATATTATATAGGATACAACAGTGGAATACACTGTCATAGAAAGTAATAGGAAGTTTCCCAATCAGAGCACAGAAAAGGCAGAATTCTGGATTGCAAATGTGTATGCTTCTGTTTTTAAAAAAGAAAAAGTAGTGGTATCATAATAACATATAAATTAAGGCAATATTTTCTGTTTTCCTTTTCCTAAATGCTAACAAGTTCAAACTAAAAGTAAATATTTTAAATTTGAGGTTCTGCACAAATTTCATCCAAAAGCCTTCTAAGAATTGGCTAAGGAATCATAGCAACTACTAATACAGACTCAGTAAATTTTGGCACACTGGGGAGCAAGATAATCCTACCAATTTTTAAAAAAAGTAAACCTGGAAGAAAAAACAAAATACTGAAAAAGATCTGGAGATCTTATTAGACAATAGTTGGTCATAATAGAGATATTTGCTGTTCAGATGTGTGATTGAGGGTAAATGCAAATCCTCAATGTAAAACACAGAGGAAGGGAGAGGTGGAAAAAGGTAGGCTTTAAACACGAGTACACGAGTAGAAAAGGGACATTCCGTATGCTTTGGCAGGCCAGTACCAGCATATTCTGCTAAATCCAGTTCAAAAGTAGGCTGATTAATTTGAAAGGGTTCAGAAAAGAGTCATAAAAATGACTTAGGGTCTGAAAAACAAACTCAAGCTATTCCACACAGATTTTAAACAAGAAGGATGGCTAACTAATAAAATATCCATAATCCCTGTGATGCAAGTGTACCTTTGAATCTTCCATCAACTCAAATTGCAAGCAGTTCCCTAAATTAGTATCAGGTTAATTGTTGGCACAGAAGCTGCTTCTGCGATGTGCTGAATAGGGATGGATCACCCTTCACAGCCAGCTGGCACACCCAGTACAGGGTTATACAGTGCTCAAGTCAAAATAGAAAGGGATGAAATTCAACCACACCATTACTTTTATTTCCACAACTAACAAATGACATTAGCTTTCTTCCCAGAATGACGTTGGTACACAGGAATCTTGTCCTTATTCTGGCTTGCTTAGGGGATGTGGTATTTTTGGAGGGGTGAGGGAGGGGAATGTGAGGCATGAGGGGAGTTGTGCGTGCGACATTTGTGCTGATTATTTCATTCAATTCTGCACACATGTGTGGGTTAAACATCTGTGTACACACAATCTCTGTAGAGTGAACTGGTTTTGCATTTACACACACCATATTAAAATGCATGTGAAAGTGTAGATTACAGGTCTTATGTAACAATCTGTTTTACTCTTAGTCATAAGATGAGATCTCGCAGAAGAAAAGCCTCTGCAAAATTAGAGTGAAATGTATGCTGCTACTGAAGTGTCTTTAAATTTAAAAAAAAAATTTAGGGGTTTTCTTAACCACATGTTTGTATGTTAAGTCTATTTATGTGGAAATCATTCAGCAAATTCAGATTATATGAATTTCACTATCAATGCTCTGAAATTTGCAGGTGAGATTATTCATATCACATGGAATTTGATATTCACATATGATCCTTTTTGGTCCCTTTTTGAATGTTTCCCATATCACAACAATTGGTTGAGAAACAGAAATGTTTTTTGAGAAAAAAAAAATGTTCATTAAACAAGAACTGCTTTAAATTTTCCCAATTTCCTCTCTTAATTTTTATTTCCAGGCAGGGAGGGAACCGATAGGCTTCTTTTATTTAATCTGCTGTGTGTGAAGTTGCAGAAAATGAAACTTTTGCCCTGTTCTGAGTAATTACTGGCCACCTTGGAGCCCTGTTGAGTCAGGTTACAGTGTGGAATACCCATTTCTCAGGAAACCCCCATTCCTTCCTCAAAAGGGGCCACTCACTGAAAATCCCTTCACAGTCTGCTACAAAAGCTTTTCTGCTATTCTTCTTCACAATAATATATATTTTACCCTTCTGAGATGAAAAGACGAAGGGGCTCAAGCTAAGAAAAGTTGACCAGGAGGCTGGTGACAGCAGTCACTTGAGATCCTTTCAGAGATGCTCTCAAGCATAAATATTTAATCTCCTTCGTTCCCCCTAGTGTGAATAATTTTTTTCCCCTTCAAGTATCAAAACAAAGTTATTGAAATGCATATAACCCTGATATTTGATCCATGGCCTCTAAGGGTCAAATACACACTGACGAAGCTCTTAAAGCCTGCAGAACTTTCAGGTGGTCACTTTGCACACACCAGCTCATCAATCAAGCAATAATCAGCAGGACAAATGGGGGAAGATGCTGGTACAGACTACTTAAAAGGCCTGGGCAGCTGGTCCACTTCAAGAGTCCACTTTATATAGTTTCAGCCTTTAGCCCTCCATGTTTTGAAGGGAATTAAATATACTTGTTAGTTTCAATAGTTTATCCCCACATCTGTTTGCATTAGCAAACAAAACTGCTCTTGCTTCAGCATCCCTCTTCTAACATTAGGATCACTTCTTCTGAATTAAGAAGGGCCCTGAAAACACTTTAACAATTTCAGTTTTCATTTAACGCATGCCACATGTCCAATCCCCTGCCCCACCTTGTCTTTGTAATAACTGATTTGGTAGAAGCTGAAGACAGAAAAAGACACATTTATCCTAAATAATTTTCCCATTACAGAAACAGATTATAATAAAGCTCATTGAGTTCATTCCCCAAAATAAAATACATGGGTGTACACGTATCTTGAACTGGCCTAGTATTTATTTTCTTGGGCTGTTGGTTGGTTGTGTTGATGACAAGCTAGTAGCAACTCTGAAATGTTGATCACATCTGTTTATCAAGTAATATGTAGTGATTATTCTTAGCTTTGCAATAGAGGAGGATGAATTGGTTGGCAGCGCAAAGTATGAAATCATTCTGACTCTCACCAAGGAACAAGCAAAACTGACAACCTCCTCCACTCCCAGTATGTCATAATTAGAAATTAGAGCTGCATCAAACTGTTCGCTACAGCTGTAAACTCTGGCAAAAGAAAAAACCCTCAAAAACTATCTGTCATTTGCTTAATAGGCTTCCTATTTACTGTGAGCATGTTGAAATTAGGGATTGGGTTTTGGAGCAGAGAGAAGTTTTCTGGAGGTTAAAAAACTGCTTTAAAGTGTCTCTCTCTTATTACATTTAAGAGTGAAATTCAAAATGGGTTTGAATTCACTGAATTTATAAATGAAAACATGGTGAATTCTCCTAACACTGAAAGCACACAATGAATGTGGAACTGAAAAATGCAATCTAGGAAAAAGTAAAACATAAATAGAATGGGAAGATTCAAACAGCAGATCTAAGAGGAATTTCAGAAATCAATTTTCATCTAAAATTAAGTTACTATATTCTGTGTGAGTGCTACATTTTTGTTTTTTTTTAAAGGAAACTGGAAGGAAAGAAAAAATGATCCGAGTGTTCTCCTTCAAAATAGCATTGTCAGAGAAAAAAGAGTTAAGCAGAAAAAATAACATGAAAATGGAAAATCAGAAGGTATTCAAGCCACAGATCTGCCAGCCCAGCTTCTTTAATTGCCATGGGGATCAACTCAGAAATAAGAAAACAGCATGCTCTGAGATCTGTCTTTTTTTTTTTTTTTTTTTTTTTTTTTTAAGTCTTTGAGTTTGGGCCTTGATTTTTCTTTATTGTCAATGTACAGACACAGTCTGTACAGTCCATAGGCACCATCATGGTGTGATCACCCATTTGGAGGTGCCAATGTTCTGCACTGAGTACAGGAGGAACAAAATGGCCACTTGTGGCAACTGTGGCTGGTGAGATGAATGTGTACTTACAAGACTGCCAAAAAGCCATTGATGCACATGAGTCTTGGCTTACCTTAGTAAATTAGAGACTGGCAAGGAAGATTCCCAGTTGCCAGTGACAGATATTAATCCTTTCTTAGCACAGCCTCCTTGCAAGCTTTTGCCCCAGGCATCAACTCAAACCCCTCCCAAAACCCTCTTGGGAACAGCTGCGCACTGGGGACCCTTCCCAGTTGGCAGACTGCATGGACCCAACCTGCTCTGCAAGCAAAGCAAGCTTCCTAGCATGGACACAGGTTGGTCCATACACAGCTGCCATCAATCACTTTGGACATGCAATAAAAACTTGTTTGTCACCATTTGAGGGTTGTTTTTTGTTGACTTTGTTTTGTTGACTTTTTGTTGACTTTGTTTTAAAGTTTTGAGAGAGAGACAAGCAGGAAAACCTTAGGCCCCTGAACCTTTTTTTGTTTACAAATCAGTTCTAAGCATGTTGAATAGCCTATCACCTACGGTAAGTTACTTATTTACAGGCTACACTGATTTACTTGCTGTCTGTGAACCCAAAACTTAATACTTTTGCTTAATTGGAGTATTTCGGCTGTTTAGAAGTGTATTGGTTAGGATCTGAGTGCAAGAAAGAATGAACTGTAACAGCAATAATACAACCATTTAAATGTTGAATTAAGTTTGTAAGAGAGTGATTTCTGTAGCCCATACGATTTAGCAGGATTAATGAAAATGTAGAGTACAAAAAGTATGAAAGGTGTGAAGAGAGTAGGTTATGAAAATTTTCCCCAGTGCAAATATTTATTTCTTTTATCAAGCTCTCTTAATCCCCATGAAAGAAAAGCAAGATGACAACCTAAAGTGTTCACAGAACACTGAATTTAGTAATAACGAGTATTAACCTACATCTGCATTTCCACTGAAGTTACCAGAAATCTGGCACCAACAAGTAAAATAACATTTTTTTGACCAGGCCTTATTTTACCTTGTGGAATAGGACAGCTAAGACTTTGCTGAGCCAGTCTGGACCCATTACCGAGTGATGCCTCACAAGTTAAATAAGGTACTGGAAACATATTCTGTCATAACTGCTAGATGTAACAGGTGACTTTATGGGCACAGGATGAGGTGGCAGGCATATGAAATTAGTGTCGCTGTCAAGCTGTTTGTAATCCAAGCCTTCCGCCTGGGGGCCCAGCTTTGCAAATGGGCACATAATCAAACAGAAAGAAGGCAGTGGCAGGGGGTAGGAAAAAGGGTAAATAGCCTTCTTTTCCTGTCACTTCTACCATGGGTCCTTAGCAGCTCCTCTGCTGCCGGCTGACTGGAGAATTAGAAATCCAACATCTGTGCAGTGCAAGGCAAAGCTGTACCTGTGCCACTGCTGTGCAAGGCACAGAGCATGCCAGCTGCCCAGCTGCTCTGCTTCAGGTGAGCCAGGAAAAGCCATGCCAAAGCACAATAAGCCAGGTAGCTCATTTCCAGGAACTGGATTGTCTTGCAGGGCATTAGCCATGCTGCGTGACATGCCAGTAGGTTATCTGGTCTCTCTTGCTGGGACAAATCTCTCAGGAAACAGGGACTGTTCACTGGGATGATTTTTTTACCAGAGATTTCATCACCTTGCTGAAAGCTGAAAAGCACCTAAATACTTACCCTTGTCCAAGTCATGCAACCCAAATTACACAACCTCTTGTGATAACAAAGCAAATTGCGAGAGGGCATATTCACTCGCGATTCCTGTTGCCAGATAGTATTTCTGAATGGACAAAATACAGTGGGTCCCTGAACATAGTTTAAAAAAAAGCAATTTAAAAAATACCAGCAGAAAGTAGTTTTTCTGCTGTTTAAAGAAGCATCAGGTGTTTTAACTTCAGGATCTGTAAATCAGCATTACTTCAGGATTTGTATGCGTGTGCATCATTTTAGCTAAGGGAATGAAACATGATCCAGATCTGTAAATATCAATAGCAATACTGTTGTGTAAGCTTAAGGCAGGGGAAGCACAAAATTATATATAAGAGCTGGTTTAGTCCTTATTTTCCATGGTAGAAACCATGCAGTTACAGTTCTTCCTCCACCCTGTACTATTAAATTACACATTAATATAATTTAGTAATATTTTTCTCACGCTCAGCTTCAAACTCCTGACCTATCTATTTTATAAGTTGTCTCTGGAATGTTTAGTCTTGAGATTTTCAGTGATGCAAGTGGAAATTTGTGACTATTTACAAGATTCAGGCACTAAACACATTGCTGATATTTGTTTGTTTTTATTCAAATGACTTTCCAGAAACATGCATGGGTTTTTTCCTGTATATTTTACTATTCCCATCTCCATTGTCTTTATGGATGGAGAAGCTTGCTCTGGTGTCAAAAATACCATTGGGGTTACATTTCCTATCGGGCTTTGTTCAGTCTCCCTCCCCCTCCCTGCCCCCAACTCCACTAAAATACACTTCAGTGTTTGGGATTTCCCATTCATCCCGATTAAAACAAAGCCAGCAAAGTTTCCCCCACCAACCCTGTGACTGTTTTGAAGAGGCAGCAGCCACCGGCTCTGGTTTTGTCAGGGATGAAAAGGGGGCATCGCAGCTGTAAGGCAGCACAGACGTGTGAAATGGGTTTCACACGCTGCTCAGCTACCAGTGGGGTGGCCATGTATGATTCAGTCTGTGCTAAGTCAAGAAAAGGAAAAGCCTTCAAAGCCACGCCAGCCATCACCTCTTACAGACCCTAAGTACCCCTTTTGACTGCCGTTGCTTTGCTGAAAATAACACATTTAGTCATTTGTCATAATTATAAGAGTCCCGGTGACAAGGAATGCAGACCCGCCTTTTAGCGCTGCCAGGCCTGCGATAATGCAGCCAGCGGGGGATGGCTGCTGCCGGCAAACCATGGCCGCCGTGCCAGTGATGCTCCTGCCGAAAGGTCATGCGTGACCTCTGTGAGCAGTTCATCCCTGATGATTGATCGGCTCGCAGCAAAACTAATAATTACACAGCTCTTCATTTCCATTTGTCTTCGTAACATGAAATTTATCCCGGTGTGCAGGATCCAGGCCACGCAGGAGTAAATTGGTGAGCCAGCAACCTCCTAAAGCCCCACAGGTGCAACTCAAACCTTCTTGGCCCCATCCCCCACCCCATCCCTCTTTAACTTCTTGCTCTCTGCACGTATTTCCCAACAACAAATGAACAACTTATTCCTCTGCATTCAAATACATTATTTCAATATTTCCACTTTGTTTTTCTAAGTGTAATCTGCAAAACTCAACCAGTCTTATCCTGCCCCTCAGCCACTCTCAGTGTGCATGTGTTAGTGTTACAGCATGTTTCTGTGACTCACAAATCTCTAATTTTATTAGAAATATTCATTTAGACACCTTTTTGATAACTAGAATATAGATGTCCTTTTTTTCCCCTATCAGTTACCTAAGCTCCTCAAGTTTTTTGCAATAAACATTGCTTTCTCACACATGGAAAAGACCTGACTGCCCAAATGAATTCAGAGCCCTTCAGAAGTGTGAGTGCAGACTGCTGCAGAGATTGCTGCATTTGTCAGAAAACCTCAGCAGGAAAACCTATGCCCCACGCAAACAGGATGTAAATATGGGGAGGGACATTTCAAGGCAGTAGAAAGTAAAACTTTCTGCTGAGGTTATGTGTGTGAAGAGTATCTGTGTAACTTGAAGTTATCCCTAGATGCCCATGGAAGTAGTGAAAGAATGGAAGGGAAATAGTTTGAATTTCTATATTTTCCCCCACCCCCAGCCAGCAAACAAGCACATATCAACAGAGGCTTTGTTTGCAAGTGAAGTATCAGTGAACATCCTGAAGGTGCACTTGAGGGAGGTGACATAGAGGAAAAAAATTATGTAAACACATGCTCATGCACACACTCAGAATCAGTTCTAAACACCAACTTCAGGACACAGTCATCACATGCTGAAATGCCTTGAGACCTGCTTGCTTTAAGCTGGTCTTAAAAGCAAGTCTCTTAGGACAACACAACAACTGGCTGCCAGGGTGCCCAATCCTCGGCACCCCCCAGTCCAAGATGTAGGATAAATGTGTATATCCAAACTAAGGAAGAAAAGAGTTCTATAAAACCCTTTCTTTGTGTTTCTTGGATACATCTTATATGTACCTCAGCATGCCTTATGGGGTGCCAAAAGTTCTCGGAACAGCTGCACACTTCTGACTGCTTAGGAATCACCTCTGATCAATAAGCTGGAAATAACACATTTGAATCTTTATTTACTTGAATCATTTGCATGTGAATCTTTCTTATTTACCAAGTAAGGAGAAGGCTCTGATGTTTGCTTTCTTACTGTGGGAAGCTCTTCCAACTCTGTTTACAAATCTTCAGTTAGTGAAATTTGGTTGGTAATTATCTAGCACTGAGTAGCACTTTCTGCAAAAAGTCAGTAAAATTGGCCTACTTGTGAAACAAGGCTTTGGTTTGTACAAGTAAACATCTCAGACGTAGAAACTCTGTTATCAAAAACCTTGTGGCTAAATCCTTATGGCTTTACTTGCTTTTTTGTGTAGCCTATTTCCTTGTCCAAACTGCTGTTGCATTTAAAAGTAGAATCCATAAAATGTCTGAGGTCAGGACCCCAAGATTTTGCCAAATGCTGGGAATATCTCATAAGATGTTACCATACAGGCAGTGTTAAATGAGAAGAAACATGCAAAGACCAAAGAATGAGCTCAGTCTTTGTTCACCATAGCAAAAACACCACTAGGGTCTGCTCAGACTATCAAAGGATCCAGCTTTACCCGCCCAAGTTTGTTTCTGTTTTGCTGTTTGCACAACTTTCTTGTAGCTCATCCACAGTGAATAAAACTTTCTTTTAATTTAGAAAGAGGTCTTGTGCTCTATTTTTACTGCAAGGAAAACAACGGATTTCCCCTCCCCCCAGCAAAAACCAGTGCAGGAACCCAGTCCCTGGCAGCTGCTGCTGACTTTAAGCACCATATATAAGGTATTAAAGCACCCACTTTATGTTCTAATAACATTAACAGTCACACATGAACCAGGACATTCAGAGTTAAAGCTGAAATTCTCTCCTTAAGTCACCACATTGTGTCTAGGTACAGTATTGCAGCACTTAATCAGGGGGCCTCAGAGCAGCGGGGGGTTCATACCATATGTGCTATAATACCTAAGCACAGCGGGGTGAGTTAAGGACAGAGTTTTAGACTTAACTCTGAATTTCTTAGGTTCTGCCAGTCCTATGCTTAATGTTTTTGAAAAAAAAAATGCATTATGTGTGTCTGGAGAACTGCTTTCCTCTTAAAAAAAAAAAAAAAAAGACATGTTGTGGGGGTGGAGGACAAGTAAGGATGATTTCTTAAGAAACAATGAAAGTAGGTATCCAATGCCAACCATCTACAGTGTAAGCATGGACATGATACTCCACAAACATTTATACAACTTTCAAACATATTAACTTAATCCAGATGACTGTAATAAAGCTATATTTAAAATATGGTTTCAACATGAACTTTATGTTTTTTAAGACATTTACTCAAATTATATTGTGTTTGATTTTCTTAGCATCTTCCAGGCCCCAGCCCAGAGTTTGGTGAGCACTGCAAAATACGCTCTCTAATGAGATGTTTACATTTTTAAAATCAATACTATTTGTGTTAGATTTGTGCATTTTCTTGGCAACCCTGTTAGCAAATATGTATGTGCTACATATTAAACAGGTTTCAGATTCAAAACTGATCCTCATAGAAACCTCATAAAACAGTCTGCAAGAAGGTGAGGAGAATAAATTTGCCAGCTGCCTTGCCTGGGCAGCTCTATGTATCTCCTAGTGGTATTGTGGGAAAACAGAAAAATAGACCCTTTACTTCTTCCTAATGTAGCAGAAGATAAAAGATATTTAAACATACAGCACCTACACATCCTCAAATCTTAAAAAGAATAACAGAAGTTGAACCAAAACTGTACAGCTAGTATTAGTTTCTGGAAACATTACTTCCACAAGGTACATCTTGTCTGTGGTTAAGGTGAAATTTTTTGTTTGTTAAACAGTTTTCAGTCTCATCTAGGTGCCTACTATTCCTACAGCAAAGTGGCAAAGTAAATTTCCACAATACATAATACTTACCTTCTCCTCAGAAGAAATTCACTGGCCCTTGAGTCAAAATCCCTTTTCACACGTAGAGGGTAGATCCTTTGCTAGAATTATATATTATAGCTGCATCATCTGCAAGTGAAATCAATTGAACAGAAAGTGAACACCATCCAAGGAGTGTTGCCCTTCTCTCACTACAGCAGGCTTGGTGTAAGGTCTGATATAATACATTGTACCTTGGCGACCAACCATCAACTCACCTGATGATTTTTAATGTGGAAAACCAGCAAGGTCTAGAGGGAATGTTTGAGACAGACATGTGAAACACACCCTCAAGAACAAACCCCAGTGAAAATACAAGTTCACCTCTTCAGAGAAAAGCTCATTAAAAACTAGCAGATCTCAGTGGTTTTATTGCAAACCAATCAACCTGAACCTGTAAAGGAGTCTGACCTCACCCAGATTCATGGGTCTTCTATTTTTGACTTTACCTGCTAGTGATAAGAATTGATTTCAAAGGTTCTAAAATTAGCTCTGTGCATCAAAGGATGGTTATAGCATGTCTTGGCAATGTTGCAGTTTTACACGTTTTGCTGTTCTGTGTGTGTTCTCTAATTGGAAAAGTGTAACCCTTAAATCCAGGAATCGGTGACTGAGTTAACTTTCCTCCTGGAGGAGCGCTTGGAAATTGACTTCCTTGTAAGTGAGGTTGTTTCCCTGGGATTCAGGTGGAAACCGGAGTGTAGTTCTCATAAAGTTAACAAGGTCACTTTGCTGGGCTCAGGCCTCATGTAATTTAAGTCACCTATTGCCAATGAAGGTAGATAACATTCTCTGCCACTACAGATCAGCCCTCCGAAACCAGAGTGGTGATCTTTTGCAGTTTTAACCCACCAAAAATGAATGGATTAAAAATGTCCCGAATAATCAGAACACAGAAGGGGTTTTAAAAAAAAATAAATCAAAATGCTTGTATAGCAGTATAATAAAATGAATGTGCATGAAGGGGAAAAAAATCTATGCTTTTCCATTTAAGTGTTTTGTACTGGAAGTTCTAAACACATTCATAATACCATCAACACAGGCAGGCAGCACCAAAACCATAGACATCACACTAAGTTACTAATCCAGAAAGAAGGCACCCCTATGTCTTGTTTTTATCTTTAACACCTTTTAGCTTCTTTTCCACACGCATCCACCTTCCCTGCTTTTAGGCTGGAAGAAACTGTGAAGTGGTAAAAGGAGTTTGTGCTCATAAAGGTTTGATGACTCGACCATCTGGCTGGGAACGCTCATAAAGGAAGCCCTGCAGAGGTTAAGGAGGTCAGAGACTACACAAGCTGGGGCTGAGGTGGGTCCCGGCATTCCTCTCACTGGCACCCAAATTCTGTCCAACTGGTTGTAAGGTGCTCTTGTCAACCTCCAAAGAAAAGTGTCTCCCTGGACTGATGAAAAACATCACTTCTTTCTCTTGCTTGCTTTCATACTTCTATGGAAACATAAAGGAAATGTCTCTGCCTGTATCCGATTGTAATCGCTTCCATCCTCTCCCAGTGCTCAGCTCATTAACAAGTGACCTGAAGGCAAAGGAAAAAACCCACAACTTTTGTATAATGGATCCTTGCTGTTTAGAGACTATAAAAGTAAACAGGCCTGGTTCACTTAAAAAAAAAAAAAGAAAAAAAAAGAAAAAAGAAAAGAAGAAGAAAAATACAAAAATATTATAACACTTAAGACCACCTGATTTCAGAAATCAGTTACATGACAGGTATGTGGTAATATAATCCTGCATTTGCAAATTATTTTTCCCCTCTAGAAATGTTATCCCAAGCCGCAATTATTTACACCACAATTCTGTGCTATATGCCCAAAAAGCATGTATTTAAAACCTGTACACACAAAGTTATAGTCTTCTGCTGTACTGATTGCCCTGGCAGCAGATAAGTGCCCAGCATCAGGTTTATGAATTGCAGGCTTCATTAGTCTTAAAATGGTAACAAAGGAAGATGCGTCCTAAAAAGTGTCATCCTTCATCTGAGAGGGTAGCGCCTGACACATTAGGAATCTATATGCTCAATTAACCACTGGCAGGCTCATTTTTTCTGTGCCTCTCACTCAGCCTCTCCCCCCACCCCTTCTCCTAACGACTCCGCCCTTCCTTCTGACTGAATCCTTCAGCCCTTGCATTGATAGCCCTGACTATATGCAAACACTCGATTACAGGGTGGCTTGAGGGATTACTTTTGGCTGCTACTTGTTCTCTCTCTACCAATTTCTAGTGAATAGCCAAAGAATCTTATTGCTGTGTTTTGCTTCTGATTACCAAAAATAAATACATTCAGATACTTTGCTGTTAAAAGTTACTTCACAAATTCAAAATCTATCTCAGAAATTAACATAGTTTCATGATTAAACTGTAATTTGTATTCATAGCTCTTGAGATCAAGAAAGTCATGTATACTTTTTTTCCATAAAAATAATATTTTTGTCAGTCTGAGATCGGTTTGTGAATCCAACATTTGAATCTGCCCACAATTTGGTTTTTTTTCCCCATTATTTAAATATATCCTTAATTATACATGCAGCCTTACAGAAACACTTTCAGCAGTCACAATTGTGGGTAGGAGGAATAAATGGGGGGGGGGGGGGGGGGGCAGGGGGAAGAGAGAGAAAGTTAACAGGTAGGAAACACAGCCAATCAGAACAGAAAGCCAGTGTCCTAAATGGTTAATCCTCCATAACTATTAGCATACACATGATTAACTGTATAGTGGACCTGATTAAGTGTGTCTGTACATTATGCTAATCCCTGCATGCTGATTGGCTGACCTGATTAATAGTACACCAGACTCGGTGCAGTGATGGAAGGACGATTTGCTGGTCTCACAGCCTCTCTGCAAAGAAAGCAGGGGAAAATAAGAGAGCAGTGTGCAGCTAGTTACCCCATGTGCAGCAAAGAAAGGGGATGAGAAAGAAAGGTCATGCTCCTTGTGCCTGAACACTAAGTTTGAGATACGAAGTTTAAGAGAATGAAATTGTTTTTACAGTTTTGCTTCCTAAAATTTAAGTCTGTCTTTAGAGTTATTTTTGGGTGCAGGTCAGATATTTACTAGGCACTAACTGCCTTTAAAAAAAATCTTTCCAAAAAACTACATTATCACCATTCTTTTGCTTCTATATCTTGCTGAATGCACAGAATTTTCAACCATACTTTTAAAGCTACTCATTTCCACTAGCTTTTAAGGACTGATTCAAAGTATTTCTGAAGTCTGTGGAGGTTATGAAGTCTCCAGAGAAGGTGGTTTTGGACTGGATGGTTAAGTGCTCTAAAGCGCCTGAAAATGCAATTCATTGATGCCCCCACCCTGTCTGCCTGTAAAAACAGATGATGTATATTTAGCTATACGCTCCTGCCTGTTATTGAGTTATTGACACTGAAAGTCAGCAGTCTTATTAAGCTGAAAGGACTTGCTAAATGGCTTCAATAGAAGCTTAATGTTTAGACAAAGAAGTTAAAACAGACCTGTGCCGTGTCTCTCCCTCCCTCAAATATACCCTGGTCTACATGTATTAAGTAGGCATCTAGCATCAAAAAAAAAGGAAAAATGCACATGGACATCAGTGTAAAAATACAAAGTGTCTAGAAAGTCTATATACTATTGATACTCACCATCTGTTCTAGGTCAGGTACGTAACTTTTTTAGCCATGTACATTTATCCAGAGCAACTAAAGGGGATTAAACCTCTGGCCTTTAAAGTGCTGAATAGCTTTTCTTGAGTTACTTGAATGAGGTATTCACATGAGGTCAATCTAGTTATAATGGGTCAAATTTACCCTGTGTTCACACCAGCTGCTGTTGGCACAAATTTGGTCTGTGGCAATAAGTCTAGAACATGCTCCCACAAAACAAAGTTCCCACAGGAGCCCAAGGAGTCAGACCCTGGCAGTGCCAAAAGCAGGGAGCTTGGATGGGAGCATCGCACCCATTAGACTAGTAGACAGTTGGGACCCAGTGTACAAAAAATGACTGAAAAATACAGAAGAATTGGGCTGTTAGTGCTCTTGCCCTTCCTTGGGTGAATTTCTTCATGGCCCATAACTCAAGACTTGTGGAAACCTGTGTTCATTGAACACTGGTAATGTCAGTGTGAGAGACTGGCTCAGCCCTTCTGTTTTTTCTCATGATGTTTGTTATTGCATCATGTCTGTAAACAACTGTTTTACACAAAGCTGACTGAGAGAATCCGAAACACCAATGACATGTGTGACAATGATGCTGGTGAGGTATTTTTAAGTGGTTAAATTTTATTGAATAAGTAAGGCTGTTATTCTTAACTACTTATTTAGTTCTGGTATTTAATTATTATCTTTGGAATGATTCAAGGGATATTTATTTTCACTATTAGTAATAGGTTCATAGATGGTCCAGCTACCTATATAATACATTGGAACAGTAACTGTCTCTGATAGATTGTTAAAAAAATCCATACACTGAGGATGCCTAGAGCCAGCCAATGTGAAATGTTGCAGAAGAAGGTATGTCTTAAACAGTCCTTCCTGGAAAACAGAGACTTAACTTGGGTGGAAGCCCTTTTTTTCCTTCCTGTAGTCTGCAGCCCAGAAGTTTAATTAAAGGTAGCTGTCTACATCAGCTGCTTGTATAAAACAAGCTAATTCTTTTAAAGTGTGGTAGTGATGAAGTGTGGTGGTAGCATCATTTTCACTTTCATGTGTAACTGATGCTTTAAAAAACTTGAAATGTAAAATTATTTAAATAGTTTTGTTTAAAACCACAATTGTTTATTAAGGTTTGGGTGAGCAGCAGACAGTGGCGGGGGGGGGGAGGGGGAGGGCAGGGAGAAAGGGCAATTCTCTTTCTCTTTTGAAACTCTTTCCCTATTTATGCATTTCCCCATCTACTGTTTCATTAAAGTGTCATCTCCATTAAATACTCTGACATATGACCTATCTCATGTGCTTGTGGTTAGAACCTTTTACCTAGAGTAGGGTATAGACAGATTCAAGTCCCACCAAAGCCTGAGAAGCTTAAAGTGCACATCTTTCACCTCTTCAAGGTTAAATACTTTATGGAGGAGTGAAAAGGAGTATCTTTCCTGTGAGTACTATGTGACTATACAGCAAAGAGTCCAGTGAGTCTGAGAGAAACAAAAGTCACAGCCAAGTGTTTTCTTCTAGGAAAGGGCTGCACTTCTGGAATCACTTTTGTACATTATCATATGACTGCTTGGCCTTAAGATGCAAGCCAGGCACCAAGATGCTCAGGTTGTCATCACCTGCGCCTGAACCAGGCAGGTGAGGAGCTCTCTAAGCACCTTGTGAGTCCAGATGTCTCCTGGGTTGGCAGTAGCCAAGTATCTGGGACCTGGAAGCCCTACTCTATGCTACTTTGAATGCACAAGTCACTGCCCCCTTCTAGTAACAGAAATTAATCCAGTTCACAAAACAAAGCAAACAAAAATATATCCCCGTATCTCTAAGGAATTATTTTGCAGTGGCAGAGAAGTTCAAAACTTAACTTCATACTAGATAAAATTACCTTTACCAGCATATCAGCATACCACGACTAGCAGGGCACGCTGTCAGTAAAATTCCTGATTCCTGTGAGTTCCAGCTTCTGCTAAGTGAACTAATTGCCAATGTCTTTAAAAAACGTTTAAGCTGATAAGTAGAATTAATAAATATCTACTGAATTTAAGGATATAGTATTTTTAGGTTAACATCCAAAGAGATGCAAATTCTGTTCCTCTTTCAGTTTCCTGCTAAAAAGGCATAACAGTTTGTGACCCTGCTGTTTGTCAGATAAAGGTGCAAAAGTGGTATTTTGCAGTGTGATTTTTTAAGAATAGAGTTGATTTATGTCAAAGAAAACAAGCAGATTACTCACTTAATGTGCCTCTGACATGTCTCTGCTTCTGGTTACAGAAGTTAAACCATAATTTCCTCTGAGATGTGTGGCACAGAACAGGTGTAGCTTCATTTTGAATGTGATATTCTGTTGATTAACACAGAGGGAGAGTTCATGAGATAGACATATGCATATGATTTATCTTTATCAAAAGTTTCTACAAAGTGGCCAATGCTTTCTGTGTGTGAGTTGTTTTTGTACGTGTTCAAGTGGAAGCACTGCTTTGAATGGACACAGCAAGTATGGTAGATGCAGATATGAGCAAAGTGTTCTCAGATAGCAATTTACTAGAGAAAATTCTCCCTCTCTTGAAAAAGTCACAGGCAAGTCATTAGTTTGCAAAATATATTCATTTACTGCTTGCAGTTCTTGAAACATTACCTTTTTACTCTATGGTTTAATCCTGATTATTCAAATTTTAGCTGAGTCCTGTAAGTAGCTTGGTATTCTTTCTTTTCACTGAAGGAAGAGGCACCAATATAGTTCTGCTGCAAACACTTCAAGGAACTGTATGTGTGTATTTAACAAATGTGCAGACAATACTGCAAGTAGTTTTCTGCAAGTAGTTTTCTGCAAGTATATTTGCTTCTAAAACATGATGGTCTGGCTTTGCAGCTTTTCAACTGTGGTCTTATTCGTGTCCAAGAAGGAGGTGTTTCAAGCTTAAAATCAAAGTTTTAGTTAAAAGTAATAAAACAATCACTTAGTCGGTCATCCATGTACGTTTCCAAAACTCCGCCAATCCTCCCGGAAAATAAGGTAAGCCAACAACCTTGGAGCTCATCCAAAAGGAATTTTGCTGGCTTCTGTATTTATGCTATGGTTTTATCACCCAGTTACTTCTCCATTTCTGAGGGGAAAGTTTATCTTAAAGCATGTAGCCTTTTGTGAACCAAGGAGAAGAAACCAAGGGATGAAAACTCTGAAGCCAAGGATACCTCACAAGGAATACCTTCATGCCAGTGCCCTAGTGTTTAACCCTGGGATTCATTTGCTCAGATATTTCAGGTGACTGAGTTGTTGAAGTATAATAAAAAGAATGAGGTGAGCTTTTAAATTACTAAAACCCACACAGGTTCAAGGTCTGGAAAATATGAGGGAAAAGCATGGCAGAGGAGATTAATCACAACATGCAAAGAAATACATATACACAGGCTTATTTTGGTCTTGACTGTATTCCACCACATATACATAGAAAACCACTGATTCCCCCAAGACAGAACTGGTAAAATATGGTCCTTTCCTGTACATTCTGAATTCTCATGTTAATCTCTACCCAAACTTGGAGTCCACATAAGGCTTTGAGGGAATGTATAAAAAGAGGATATTCCTCAGTGGCTAAAGAAGAAAGTTTGGAAAGAATGTAAGTGCCATTAAACTGGCAGCATTTGCTAGGAGTTGGTTCCGAGACATCTCAGTTTCCATCCAAAATAGGAGATAATTGCATGAGAACTGAGCAATGCTGTGAATTCAAAAAAGGTTGGGGCAGAAGTTACCTGGATTTGGTGTCCTGGCCAGAGGCAAAGGTAACCTACCAGCCTGCTGGGGAAGATCAAGAAGCCAACACACTAAGAGAGAATATGTCTAAGCATACTTATGGGAAGGTTGAGATATGTATTGTCAATAGTTTAATTTTCTATAAATTTTTAAATAAAGTATTGAGACCACTTGAGGACATATATATTTTAAAGGGAAATCAGAATTTGATGAAGAGCAGAGTATGTATTGGCAGGACTGCAGAAGAGGCAGATCAGGAGTCCCTAAAATTCCAGTTATTTTCTCCTAATACCATGAACTCATCCAGGCTGTGAACAGATCTGAAAATTATGATATTAAAGAAGAATTTATGTGAAACAAGGGGAAGACTGAGAGGGGACCTCATCAACACGTACAAATATCTTAAGGGTGGAAGTCATGAGGACGGAGCCAGACTCTTTGCAGTGGTGCTCAGCGACAGGACAAGGGGCAATGGGTACAAACTGAAACATAAGAGGTTTCAGTTGAATATGAGGAAAAACTTCTTTACTTTGAGGGTGACAGAGCACTGGAACAGGCTGCCCAGGGGGGCTGTGGAATCTCCTTCCATGGAGATATTCAAAGCCCGCCTGGACAAATTCCTGTGTAACGTGCTCTAGGAGAACCTGCTTTAGCAGGGGGTTTTGGACTAGATGATCTCCTGAGGTCCCTTCCAACCCTTGCGATTCTGTGCAATTCTGTGAACAGTTGCATTGGCACTAATCCAGGATAATTTTGCTGCAACCAGTAGAGTCTGGAAATGCCAGACAGAGCTGAGAGCTGAGCTTCCTGAGATAGGGCTGTAAGAGATGCCTGAACAGAGGCTTTTGTGATAGCCTCCAAGACTGAAAGGTGTCATCACCTATCTTCATGTACTTTTTGGTCTGGAAAGAGCAAGGATGGGTATGCTGTTTACTTTGCAACTTACACACCTAACTGGTTGACATGAAATCCCCCATTTCACCCTGCCAGCATTCTTACCCTTCCTCTCCCATGTGTGCTATAGCAGCAGAACAGCTGTTCATCTCCTTTCATCTGGGATTCTGCTTTTGTTTAGCCTTGACGAACACAAATCACGTCACTACAATGGCCATTCTCATTGTACCAAAGGCTGATGGAAAAACAGATCCACTTCAAGACTCCCATTCAGAAACCCCAGAGAAGGAAGTGGAGAGCAGTGTTTTCCTGGTTCCTAGCGCAGGCTCTTTTCTAGCCTGTAATCCGTTTTTTGCTCGTACCTGACAAGGTGCTGCATTGAAACCGAAGCCCATGTGCTGGCTGTCAGTCATGGCTAATGTGCTCTGCAGGATAAAGGGTGAAGGCAGGTGGTGCTGGAGGTGTAAAAGCAGAGGCTGCAGCCATTGAAATTGTCTTTGTACTAATTGGCAGGAAAAGGGCACTGATAGGCATGGATTGTCAAGATGGCTCCTCTGACCCTTCTGCTTAATCCAAATGAGTAATTAATGAGTGTGTTATGATTAGCACTGCAGTAAACTCTTCACTAGACAAATACTTTAAAGCTCTCAGGCTTTAGCTCACCAGCTGATTGCCATTTGGCTAGCAGATTTGTTTTCCTCTGAGAAGCTGAACGCACCCATTAGTCGTGCAGGGGGAGAATACAGCTAAAAAATAAAAATAAGAAATCCTACCAAAATGACACCACTGTGAAAGTGGGAATGCACATTCTCTCAGCAGAGCTGACAAAACAAGTTATAATATATAGGGCAGTTGTGTATCAGGAGCAGTTAGTAGCAATGAAGCAAAGGAGGAATTGTGTACTGAGCATCAAAAAATGTAAAACACGTACTTAAAGGCTTCTTTTCTCTTCCTCTGAAAGAATCAGCAAAACAGGAGACAGGAGCCATTAGCTTCCCTTTTTCACTGGAATGTATCAGATAGATTCGTAATGGAAAAGTGTTTGTATCCAACATCTTTAGTGCCAGTTCTGCCAAAAATACCAGCAGCCTGAAGATGGATTTGTTTTGATACCAGCAATACCTTATTTAATTAGGATTCCCTGTTAACTTGTGGCTGCTGAGATTTTACAAGAGAGGCTTGTGCATTTGCAGTCAGTTCAGGGAGCAGGATATTCTCCTCTGCTTTCTCAGTTTAATGTCAGCTGAGGCCAACAGGGCACAGAAGTTACAGGACAGTCAGTGTGGGAAGACCAGATGCTCTTGCTTCAGACCTAGGTAACTGAGATAAAAAGTACTGGAGCAACAGGCTCATGAGAGAGATGCAGAAGATGCACAGAAATCCAAGCAGCCTACCAGCCCCAGGAGCAGCCCCAGCACATTTAGGCAGAGATCCACCAGTGGGAAGAACAGGAGAAGGAAGGATGCGCTATGCAGCTTACAGACTGTCACCTGTGTGAAAGGGACACAATGGGCCAACTTCTGTCCCCACACTTGCCAGTCAGTCACTTCTGGCCAACTCTGGGTTTGTGCAAACTGAAAACAGAATAATAAAATAAAATAAAATAAAATAACCCATTTGCAAAGCACATTTCAGGCTTCCCTAAGTAAGCCTAACTCTATTTCATGTGCTAATTATAGAGATTATAAAGAAAGGAGACATATAACTGCCACCTCTCTCTGCCACTGGCCTTAAAACAAATGTAAAGGGCAATTAACAATGGATTAGCTCCATGTCCTAGTTTGCCATGTGAGGATGATCACTGACCCTCTCATTTCATCCTCATTAGTGTCTCAGGCCAACAGACCCATTGCTCTTTAATCATCACCCATCATCCTTTGCTTCAACACATGGAAACAAATGATGTGTTGCCAGGAAGGCCAGAGGTCAAATATGAGTTTTGTTGTTGCTGGAGTGCAAACTAGAGGCAATGGGGTCAACTTTGGGGCAAATCTTTGCGGCAGTCTGTTTGAGCGGAGCAACTATTTTGAATGCGTGAAGCATGACACCCACTGTGTTTTTGTTTTCTCCTTGCAGCTGGAACTTACTCAAAGATTTTTTTTTTTTTAATTTTCTATTTTTATTAATGGCATGCAGAAAACACACAGGGAGAAACAACTGGTGATTCGCTTTCTTTCTGAGAATGAAAGGTTAAACTGCAAAGGGATGGGATAAGTGCATCCAGGGTATCGCATGGATTTTTTTTTGCCTTTCAAAGCTGCATGTTGTTCATAAAGTTATGAATGCTGGAAGCTTTTCAGGCTGCATCTCTTCATGCTGCTGCTACTCCAGTGCTACTTTCCAATTTGCCATGGATAGCCTCTGAAGACTGACAGGGCTGAAGGCACCCAGTGCCAGTGTAAATGAGCCCCATTCATTTCTTGCCATGGGCATATGGCATGTCATTGTCCTCGGCCACCGAGGCAGAAGTGATGCAATTTGTTGGCATGTCCTGTCACAGCACAAACTATCTATCCCACTGAGCCCCTAGAAAACAACAGAAGCCAGAAAAGGGCAGCCAAAAACTTCACAGCTTTATCACAAGAACACACATGCACACACCACCCTGCTAAAAAAAAAAAAGAATCCCTGTCCTTTTTTGGACCTCTGTGAGATTTCTATTTTTTTGTTTCTTCAGGTCTCAAAAGTTGTTGTCCAAGCCAGAACAAAGCCTAATCTTTTTCTTGTCTCCCACAAATGAGAATTAGGCCTTTTATTTCTTCTAATTTTAAAATCTAACTTTAGCCTAAGACCACTGAACTGCAGAAGTTCAGCATGTTTTCTGTCTAGTGCATTTACTGAGAAGTCATGAGTTAAAAAGGTGGTCAAATATGATACTTTTAAATTGGAGATATGATATTATATACTCCTGAGAAACTATTAAAAAAAAAAATCACATCCCCTGGCTGAGAAGAAACAAACTTGTTTGTTTCATTTTTGAATTTACTTAAAATCTGGAGTAGTTCAGAATTCATAGCAGAACTTCAGGATTACTTAATGTTCCAGTTAAGTGAAACTGAAGAGAGGGGGAAAAAAATCCAGTCACAATACAAAGCAACAATAAAGAAAAGGCTGAGCACAGAGAAATTCAAATGTGGGGAAGAGAGAGCAGAGAGAGGTAAGAAAAAAGCAGGGGGGTGGAGGGGTGATCAGAAAGCTTCCCAGTAAGAACAAAACAGTTGAACTTACTCTGTCCTCATTTGCACCTGGCAAGCACAATTGTCAAATGCTGTGCTGAAGGCAAGGACACTGAAAAAAATAATTGAACAAAGCCAGAAGCACTGCAATGTTGCGATGGTTTAGATCAAAATACAGCAAGCATTGGACCCATCTTCCTGTCCAAAAGCCAGCCACCTGTGCCAGTCCATTTTCTTGAGAGAGTCCATGCTTGGTGTCTAATTCAGCATTTCCTACAATGAGAAAAATATGCTTTTCATTTAAGTCTGCCTTGAAGAAAATGTTGGTTTAAATTAAAGAAAAAAAAAAAGGTTTTGACATTGAACAATCTGTGCAAAACTCCGGACTAATCTGAGGGTTTTCCAAAAGCCCAAGTCCTACCATGTTTCTGAATGCTGCTCTATGTATTTTGCATCTGTAAGGTTTACAGCCTATTTTTGCCCTTCAGTAATAAGCTGTGCTGCAAATAAGTTGTGTGCAATAAGTAGTGCTGCAAATCGGATAATTAGAGGTGACTGTGATCAGATTTCCACTGTAAATTAAGTATGTGATAGAATGAGAGAGTGAGTTTTAGAAGGGCAAATTTTTACCCATAAAATGAATTCAGATATACTACAGGTTAGTGAGATTCAGGTCCAAGGTGAAAAGTTCAAATCCAGATCCAAGCTTCTCCAAAGTTTGTGGTATGTAATATTCAATTCTACCATTTTGATTTGAGATAATTCCTAGTTATATTACTGGGTTTCTATAAACCAAATCATATGCAACATTTAAGCTGGGATGTTCAGGCTGGTTAGATTTAGAAAACAAACCCATGTTATATGTCAGAACTAATTTTTGTAGAGACAAAAGTATCATGCTCCATATGGTTCACATTTCGGAGCATAGAATTTTTGCACTAACTAGGCCAAATGTAAGCCTCTGTGACATACATAATTACATGGCCTATAATTATTCTCATTTCTATTTAAATGAATATCTATGATACAGTGATTTCTCAGGTTTACTTGGCAGTGCAAAGAAGTTGTGGAACTTGTTACCATCTCCCTTTAGAAACGAAAGGAAAAAATACTTCTTCCCATCTCTTACTCTTTGAGATTTCAGTCTGAGCTGGTACCATCATCACACAACTGATGGATTCAACAGTTTATGTGTCTTCTTCTGCGAACACCCCCTTGGTTGGTGTTCTCACCCCGAGTTTCCTTCTGAAAACACACACTCCTAATGGACTGAAAGCTCTCACATCCAAAGGTGACATTTTGCATCACTGGCCAGTGGCAAAACCAGAGGATTTTTGTTTTCAAAATAAGAATATACTTTTTGCATCACAAAAAAAGTCTCTTAATATTTCAGAAACACAAGTGAAAAACTTCAGGTATAAAAGAGGCAGTTAGACATGGAGTGGGTTCTCAGTCAGCAAAAGTCCACAAACCTTTCGGTAAATGTTTGGAAATATAAAGGTATGAAAGCTATCTCAAATCTGAGCTACTTACTAATACATCTAAATCCAATTGACTTGCACCGGGGCTCCTATGATAATTTCTGCTAATGGAGCTTTGGAGAAAAAATAAGTAAAGGCTTTTGTGAATTTGATTTTTAATTTTCAAATGTTCAAAGAAGCATGTCCACCTGCCTGACGGGGAATTGCAGTGGGCAAAAATAGAACACCACCGATCAACTATGAATAAGCATGCTTTCTTTTAAACCAAACAGTAAGTTCCCGTGAAAATAAATTTATAGAAAGCTGCCTGCCTCCTCATATGAATGACATAAATGAAAAAATTATTTTACTGACCATGTGGCAAGTCAACAAAGATCATTAGAAAAAGGATGGACTTTGTCATCGTAGTGACAGAACTGTCTAACTCAAAGACATATAAATTAAAAACCTGGCAGAGGTGGAGTGGCCCAGTCTGTTTGGCCAATGCATTGACGACGATTAATACTACAAAATATTTCGAGCAAAGCCTGCAGCATCACATGTGCAGAGCCGTGAAAGAAAATAGAAACCTTCTTTTCTAAAGGTACACTTAAAATAAATTTAAACTATTTTATTCTAGTAATAATTAACACAGCATATCACATTTCCTCCATTTTAATGACCAGCTGGGGCTTATAGGCCACATCTGCACCTCAGGCCATTGATCCCTTCCCAGCTGGCCAGTAATCTAGAGGAGGTGCTCCTGCATTGAAGTTGCTCAATTATTGTCGACTGGGTAATGTAATGGGGAGAAAACCCAAGTAAAAGGTGGGTAGGTGAAAGTAGTAAGAAGAGCATGTAAAGCAATGGCAGTGAGTCAGCATAGCATTTGCAAAGACCAGACTCAGTAGTTTACCTCTCTTGATCTACTTGTAAGACCTACTGATGAAGAAGGAACAAGGCTCTACCTTTAGTGTTTTGTAGCTTTCTTTTAACATAGTAGTGAGAGGTGAGAGCACTGCATAGTGATGTGTGGTTTCTCTTCTAGAACCAAGACTGACATTACCAGGAAAAAAGGGGATTTAAAGTATATGTAGAAAAAATGCAAAAAACCCTTTGAGGAACAGGATTTATCAGAAGGTCCAAAATCTCCCAGCTTCCATGGCCATCAGTATGGGAAAAGCCCACCTTGTTTTAATAGCAGGGCAAAAGCATCTACTACAATAGGGTACTAACATTTGCAAAACAGAGGAAAAACATAAAAAACCAATGTAAAGTATTAGTAGAACTTAGACTTTAGCATAGAAAATAAGGATACTGGGGACTAAGGCTTGGATAAAATAGTGAACAAGGGAAACTAGTGAGAATGAATGCTTAAAGAGTTCACCAGAAAGAAATCCTAGGAGAGAAGTGGCTTTATCATTAGTTGATAGTGACACAATTTTGAATTTTAATGATGTTTGTATAAACATCAAGATAAAATGTTTGAGACACACGAGCCTGATGTGTTAGGAAGTACTACATTAATAAGTCAGAGGAACACAAAATATTACTTGCAAAAAAGACGTTTGTACATTAGTGGACTTGATCATATTTAAGAATCTAAAGAGGGCTAGCAGAGAATACTGAAGGAGTTTGGGAAACAGAAAGACATCTAGTGATATGTCACTATTAGAAAAAATATGACTAGCAATATTTACTGGTCTCACAAACTTAACTAAAGGAAGAAATTATATTTAGTCGTATCTACTTAGTTGTACATTACTTTTTGTAGGGAATCTAATTTTCTACTCTAAGCAAATCTAATGTAGCATTTGGCCAAACACCTTAATCAAAGCACGTATTCAGAGCATGAGGAATTGGCCAAATGTCTGGCCCTTGCAGTGCTTTGAAGAGTGACATATTTGTGGAAATATTTCTGTGGTTAAAATTTGGGGATAGCAAAAAGTCTGGCAAAACAGTAAGCGAGGAGGAGGCTGGCTGGCCTGTAGAATGAATGACCTGAATCCTTTGGCATTCTTGGGTCCAGCTTGTGAAGCAGCCAATTCCAAGTGAGATATGTAGCAGACAGAAATGTAGCACTATGGTTTTTTAAGGAGTTATTCTAAAAAGGGTATATATGGTATGGTGAGCACACAACTCAATGAACTTCTGGTTTGATTCTGTGGGAAAAAGTTAATCTAACTGTTGGGTGAATAAACAGAAGAGACATGAGGGCAACTAGGACCATGTTTCAAGAGGATGAGACACAAGATGTTGCACACATAGCTTGTGTCCACTTTCTAAAAAGTATATTGAAAAGTTGGAGAGGGTGAGATAAAAAGCCACAAAACTTATTTGAGACCTGAAGGAATTGTTTTACTGTGGAAGACTTACAGAGCTACATCCATTTAACTTATCAAAAAGAAAATTGAGAGGCAGTTTGATTACAGTACGTAAGTGCCTTCACAGGAAGAAAATACAAGGTAGTAAAGGCCTCTTTAATCTAATACAGAAAGAAATAACAAGAACCAATGTCTAAAAGCTGAAGTCAGACAAATTCCAATTGGAAATAAGCCACAGTGAGAATGATTAACTGTTGGAACAAACTACCAAAGGAAATGGTGGATTATCCATCTCCTGATTGCTTCAAATCAAGGCTGGATGCTGTGATAGTTATAACCAAGGACAAGGTAGATTTTACTCTAAATCAAGTTACTGAGGGAAACAAAGTAGTTTCAGATATGCAAGAGGTGAAAACCAATGAACCAGTTTCTCATTCTCCCCTTAAAAAGATATTTTTTTGTAAAATATCTGTTCACTGAATTAAAAAAAACCAACTTTTTCTAAAGTAACTTTTCTAACCAAAACTCGCCATGGAAATCCCCTTACGCCCCTGAAGGGAAACAAACTGTCATAGTTAGCTCTGTCTGAGGTGATCTGCACCTCTTTACACCTCAGTTTCATAATCGCATAATGGTAACTTTTAGGCATAGGCATTATGTACATATTTCAAATATCCTCCGAAAGAGCTGGAGTTCCACAGAGAGAAACAAGGCAAGATTTCAAAGGCAAAGCACAATAAACTAACAAAAATCAGCAGTCAAGACAAGCTGGTGGCTATAATTTGAAATATCCTTCAGAAGCTGAACTTTGTTAGGTTTTTTTAAAGTGTGCCCTGGCACAGAAGATCAGCAGAATGGTCTAAAAGTAAAATTAGGCCTGACACGTTCACTTCCTCTCTGTTGTATGAGAACAACTTTTCTTCTTCTTTCACTTTGTATTTGTCTTACATACCACCATGTCTAGACTATTTTAATTCCTTTTTAGAGGGGCTTATCACATCTCCAGGTACATAGGCACTCGGTGTTTTCAGCAAAGTGTACAGTCTATTTTGACTCCACTGTACCCCATCTGAGGGATGGGCAGGGAAAGAAGCAGATAAGATCAATACACCCGCCCTCTCTCTTGTGTCCTTTATCTGATGACACAGAATCACACATCCTGAAAAGAGACTTTTACTAATTTTGAAGGCAAATTACACAACTCCTATCTGTTCTGAGTACCTCCTTTGTTTGAAAGTACACCAAATATTCAAACAATGGAGTGGTCCCTGAAAGCCACATCTTCCTGTATGTCCCTGTTGCTCAAGGGACCACAGAAGTCAACCTGTATCAGCAGGAAATGATAAGTCCTCTAAACCCAGACCAGATGTACTTAGTAGCCAATGCATTGTAAGAAGTGTATTCTCTGCTTCCTCTTTGCACCTCTGTGTTCAGCTGCTTTGAAATGGAGTTTGGAGGGGAAGAACCACATAGCACTCATTATACCTACCTGCACAAACACCATGCTCTTCCAGTCTTGTTCAAACATATAATATGGGTTACTGCCTGTCTGTGTTAAGGCACTTACAGTAAATATTCTGGTGCTTCAAGTACTCTTTTAGTGTGTGCCTTTCTTTCCATGGAAGATGCTAACCTTGCCTGGATTACTATAAATTAAAACATTTTAAAAACTTTTAAATGAAAATAAATTTATATAAACAGACTTTCTCCTCAGATGGAGAAATATTAAAAAAACCCAAACCTGTAGATGTGTTTACTTTCACAGTCTTGCACTGGTTAGAGTAACTGTTAGTCTGTAAACAACACAAAACAAAACAAAGACATGGTTCAGAAACAAAGTTTTAAGATGGTTTTATAAGAAAAAGAGGTCCTGTCTTACCTTTTCAAGCATACTGTGTGTATGGGACGGAGTTTGGAAATGTCACCAGCAAAGCATACATTAGTTTGAAATATCAATGCCCCATTTGTACCGGGTGTGCACATAGGAAAAAGGAGTGGAAAGTAGGAAAATAAAGCCAAAATTAATTACTTGGATACTATCCCTTTTTTTCCTGAAGCATGGTGAAAATTATGGACCTTCAACTCCAAGTCTTGATACACGAGCCAAAGCACTAATTCAGGAATTCTGGTCATTTGAGAGGCATGTCTTTGATCCAACAGTGACTTCAGTGTAGAGCAAGACTGAACACCATGGGAACAACCTTGCTTGTTCCAGTCAGGGGTATAAGCACTTTGCTTAGATTAAGAATGCTCCAGATTTTCAGGATCAGCATGCACAAGTCCAGAGTTAGATTTTCAAAGGGCTCCATGTCCCATTTAACTACTACAGGCTCCACAATCACCAGAGAACACAGATCCCTCTGGCTGTTTAGCAGAATAGAGGCTGGAGGCATCAGCTAATTATAGGGTCTATTTTCCAGTACTGCTACAGTACCTATACGTATGAGGACATTATTTTTATAATTTAGGTCCCATATGTATTCATAAGAATGCTGCCAAAGGGATTAAAGTAACTATTTTTTTTAAATAATGAAAGGTGAACTTCTCTATGTTTGCAATGGCTATGAAGTGGCCTTAGGGAAACTGGGCTAAACTCTCTGTCTTCCCTAAAGATGAAAAGGTCCTTGAAGCACAGCTGCCAACACTTGCCCCCAGGTTTAGTGATCTCCCCCACTTTCTTCCCCTCATAGCAGTAGGAATTAATCAAGACTTTTTGCATAGGGCCAAGAGGAGGGGAGAAGAAGTCTCTCATATGTCACTAGAATTGTGATTGTACATGTCACCAATGGCACAGGTGGTTTAAAACTGTACATAAAATTTTATGAGAAAATGAAGTAATCAGCCATAAAAACTTTTTTACATAATCTTGCTTTGACATTTAATTTATTTTTATATAAAGAACCAAAGAAGTCTAAACTCTTCTTGAGGTCAACAAGGAAGTTCTCACTGGAAGAGAACATTTTTGTTATTACACTGAATGGAGTGAGTTGCATATTAAACAACATACAGTGGGACTGAATCCATCACCTCCCTGAGCTGAAAATTTAGTAGGCTCTGCCTTCCTTTTTTCCATTACAGTTATGCATCAAGTGCATTCAATAAAATGTCATTCTATTAGAATTACTGAATATACATAAGGGGAAAATGTTCCTTATTACAAATTATTTTAACTAGTAATTCTTGTTGAGATGAAAGCTTTAATTTCTATGAGAGTTCTAGAAGTCAGGTGAAACTGGCAGCAGGTAATCAATCACAATTACATTTAATCACAAAATTCAAAAGTCACAGCAGTTTAAAGTATGTTTAAGCACATGCAGGTGATACCCTGAAACGATTTCATATTGCATAGTACAAGTAGGAGGGGAAAGCAGGTTTATTTATTTTAAACAAGATTACTTATTATAGTGATGAAAATTAAGAGCCTAGACAAGCAAGGAACCCATATTTAGTAACAGGTTTACTGAGAAATCTCCAGAGAAAGTAGGTACTCTGAGAGACTTCCTGCAGTGACAGAAAGGATGCACCATTCAAACTCTGACCCAGCCAGTCCACTGTAGACCTAGGGGTAAGAGCAGGTGATTAGTGGGTGCCTTAGTTTGGCTAATAAAAATCAAACCACACAAAGTGCATTTTTGCTTCATGTTTTCCCTCCCCAAAAGGAATTTTACTGCCTTTTACCCCATAGCTCACCAGCATTACAGGAAGTCTGGCTTCAGCTTTGTTGCCTTCCCGAGGGACCTGGAAACCACACTCCCTGCTCCCACCCAAGGACCACACTATCTTCTGGGTTGGACATGCAAGGAGAGGAAGGCAGGGAGGAAGCTCTCTGCTTGTTGAAGTTAATTTATCTGTAGAAATAAAGCAATCACTGGAGGAAGCCAGCTAAGGTGCCTTACACAACAGAATATCCTGCTACTAGGCTCAGCACCTTCCTTTCTTTCATCCCATCTTAATGATAATGGAAAAATTGTATAACCAATGTATGAAAAGCATCTAGTGTGGTGACTAGGCACTAAAGGTGGAGAACCTAATTAATTTCTGCTGCTGTGTGGTTCACAGAAGGATTTGAAAAAAGGCCCACCACTTCCTGGGTGGGCTGGATTTAAACATTGCCCTGAGTTTGAGAGGAAAATTGGTTCCCTCTTCTGAAAGTCACCTGGGAGGTTGGAGAGATGGGTAGCAAGGGGTCTAGGGATGGGTCTGTTTTTTTGGACAAACTGAATTGACTCCAACAGTGAAGACTGAGAAGAATAAATCCTCAAAGCCTCATGATTATGGCAATTTTCCACAGAATCAAGCACTTTAGGCATAGGTAGGGGCTAAACGAGGGCATACCATGTTCTCCATTAACTTGCCAAGTAGTCAGCTGCTGTATCAGAGAAAATGGTACTAACTCCTCCAGTAAGCAGTTTAGCAAAGTAGCAGGCTAAAGTTGATTCCCAGCTGAAAATATGTGATCAGTTAAATTACCTCCAAACTGAAGATCTGGGCAATAAACTCTGTATTTTTCTGTGAGTTTTCCTTCCAAAATATAATGCTTGAAATAAGACTCCCCTGAAATATGTGTAGAAGAAATAAAAACAAATGTAAGTACAGAGTGTAAGTTTTTTTTTTCCAGAGAATTCTCCACTCTGGTCTCTAAAATATAGAAAAAGTCACAGTCAACTACACATTCTGGTTCTTAAGGAAGAATTTTGATTGAAACTACCCACATCTCTGCCTTACAAGGTAGCTGAGATCCAGTAGCTGGAATCTGAGTATAAATGACTGTTTAAGCAGTTACAAACATTACTAGCAAACCATCCTTTTTTTTTGCGTAGCTAGGATATGGGTAAAAATCTACAGAGACTTCTTGTTTCTGAGAGGAACTAATGCCTTTTGTTTGACCAGCTAATGCAGTTCGCAAATATAAACATTTACAAGTCCTTTACCAGGCCTCGGGACTCAGCTTCTGCACCTGGCACCTCCTTTTCCAACTACATGTTCTAAGTAACAAAAGATAATACTGCTCTTTAAAATCTGTGCATCTTCTAGACTGTTACAGCTGTAAAGCCCACTACTTCTACATTCAGAAAAGACTCTATATGCTTAGCACTTTGAACTTATTTCTCTTACAAGAAGGCTTAATCAAAACCACCTGCCTAAGAAAATATTTGTTAATGTACATGTTGTGATAAAATTCCTGGGATTTAGATAGAGCTTTTTTGTAATGAAATGAATTCACATGACCATAAAGTGTTTTCATGTGAGCTTAATTTATTTGGAGTCTTCAAGTTAAGATCATTGTTTAAGCATGATTTCTAGAGTAGGATTTCCAGAAACAAGTAAACTAGTTCTGCAAAAGATGCAAGAGTTTCTTTGTCACTCAAATTTGTAAAAACAAAATTACTCCTGAGGCTTAAACATGCTTTCTTCAAAGGGAATGACAGAATACCTATTGACTGTAATAGGGTAGGAGCTTTGATGTGTGATTTACTTAGTGAGATACTATGAGCTAATATGCTCCGGGTCAGAAGAGATGATCACAATACTCTTTTTTGGCCATAAAAATCTATGAAGAGATATAAGCATTGACCTAACGCTACTTCTACTACTGATGTCAATAGTGGAGGAGTGAGGCCAAAGAGGAACATGCCTAACTTACTACTTTAGTAAAGCATAATTTAAACAAAATCAAATTGAATCAAAGGTAGAACAGGTAACACAAAAGAACTGCAGTAATGAGAGGGAAGTGTCAGTTGTTTGGGCTCATCTGCCAGGAACAAGGCGATCAACTTTGAAAGTCCATCCTTTTTGATCACGCATAGAGGAAACCAGGACAGTAAGTGGACGTAGAGGCCATAAGAGAGTGAGACACCTAGGTGCTGTGGCTTAGATGAACACTATCTAAGCACTTGAATTATGTGCCCAAATTGGAGTCCATTTGCCACAGACTCCTTCTGCAGCCAACGGGCAGAGAGAGATGGATATTTCTTATAGGCAACTCGGGCCCTATTTGGGCTGAATAATTGTTTTGCAAGGTGAATATCTTTCTATGGTCATAGGTTAGGGAAACTAGCCCCCTTTCCTTGGTGCCTCAGTTAAGTGTATACTTTCAGTTAGGATTAATCCGGTGTTATTTGTCAAGGCATAATACACAGCACCCTGGAGAAGAGTAAAACATGTCACTGACCCTGCAGTTACTAGACGCTAATCTCAAAAAGAACCAAATCTGTTCTTAGAAATACCAACATGTTTTCTGGGTAATCAATGGCAGTAGCTGAACTGACACCTACTAGATCACTGGTAGAGTAGACCATACCAACATTTTAAGCTCCTGAAAATACTCTGAAGTAACATGAGTGCAAAGTAATATTGGCTGAAACTATTCTCAGGAAGGTTTGGAGACCAACTCCTTTAAGTTGCTTTGAAAATCCTCCCTACCATTTGCCCAAGATTGTTAAAGTTTTTCATGAGTACCTCTACAGCTTTTAAAAAACTATAGAGTGGAGGTGCTGGCATATAGTGAGTTTATGAAGCCTTAAACATCTAAAGGAGACAAAAGGTACAAGAAGTCAGAGTTACTATTTGTATTCTCATTATTCTCATTCTGCAGACAAATCTGGGGAATATAAGACTGGGAAAGACATTATGCATTACTCTTCCTTAGTCTGAGTTATTCTTGTTCTCTACTATTTTTTGTCTCAGTCTTCTGTTCTTTATGGATATGCATAGGTTTCATTAGGCTTCTAAGTCAAGTACATGTAATGGATGAGGACTGAGAATGTTACTTCATTTTTCAGCCTTCTACTTTCTTTTGCAGTGGAGCAGTAACTGCCAGCAGAGCACACAACACACTTCTGCTTTTGAATCCTTCAACCTACATACTTACATCTCTGAGCATAGGATTTTATATGTCTGAGACTACATCTAGCCACCTCAACCCATCTGAATCCAAGACTCTTTCAAAACCACATTGAAAGAAACCATAATTCCTTAAAATTGAGCTACTTTTACAATGTGTAATGTCTGAGGATGAGATCTTAATTTATAGTCTTACTGAGGTGGAAGATCCTCATGCTTGGTATCGCGTACATGCAAACTGAGAAAGAACCCAAAGATCTTATAAACATACACCCAAGTCAGACAAAGGAATTACAGTTATCATTGATTTCATACAAGTCCATGGGCTGCCAACAGTATTTGTTTGTTTCTCAAATACAATCTCTAAGTAAGAACCGAACAATGCCAGTGAGAAGGTAAACTGAAGAATGTATCTTGTTCTGGAGTTCATAATGCAGCAAAGCTCAAATCATTGACTGTTAGGTAAATACTCCATGAAAAGTTGCAAACCAGAACTTTGTTAGATGTGTAGTATTTCTGTACTTCAATATTGTTGATTATAACATTGCAACAGCTTTAATTCAGGCAACAATTTGGCATCACAGTGCAAACAAGGGGTTGAAGGTGTGTATATTTGGAAAGCAACATATAGGCAAACAAAGGCCATCTTTTAGTTTAGTAACTCTTCAGTTGTGATTTGAGTTTGAAATAATTCTGTTCTTGTTTTATCAAAACTAGTGATATTATTTATAGTTTAAAGTGGAGAGTGATTACAATAATATGAAGGGATTCTCATGTCAAATCCACAACTATGGTACTGAGAAAGCAGAGAAACAGCCTACTGATTTAACTAGTGTTTGGATAGACTCCTAGGTCATTATTTGAGAAGCTGTCCAGATTGTCTTACAAGACAATAGTTTCACCTTAAAGGGACAATTATATTTTCTGAGCAGGTGGGGTGGAATGGGAAGGAGAGGAATATATATATGTATACATTGTTCTCTGTTTTAATGAAGGTGATTTCTTTATGTTCCTCAGTTTTACATGGAGGGTCAAGTCTGAGCAAGCAACAGAATTTTCAAAGAAAAAGTATCACATTTCACTGAGTTCTATATCAAAGCCATGCATAAAGCATCTCATTATTTTTATGTTGCAGCATAAATCAACTAAGTTTACTCATAACAACATCGGATATGATACAAGATTTGTATGGTTCAGGGATTTGTTATTTGTATGTTACTTAAACATTTCATAAAATGACTTTAGTATCTGTTCACTGTGTATATTTTCTGAACTCCTTATTGGAAGACACAGTGTTTCTTTTTTCTCCCACCTCTGGTATTTAAGCATAAGCTGGGATATTTAAAGAACACCCATCAAATACCTTCTTTTGCTACTTATTCTTATTAGATCCTGGTTTTCCATTAATCATTCTACACTGAAAACAACTTAATTAATAAGTTAATTAATAAGTTAAATTAATAATTTAAAAGGCTGTCTCTTCATTTGATCAGTGATTCTTGGAATTGAAAGGATGTGGAAACCTGATTTAATTTTACGTCCAGAATTACAATTCTCCACAGGTTTCTCATGAGACAAATTTCTCACTCTGCATTGGGAGGACTGTGTTGGACAGGACATACATGTATACATAGAAATGCTTATGATATGGCAACATTAAAAATTAAATTTAAAAATAATGCTATAATGTGTCAGCCAAACACTTCAAAACCAGTAGTTTAACTAAATATTTTTAATGTTCCTAAATGAAAAATAATATCATCTATTCATTCACTGCTAGGTAAAACATTTCAGAACACTGATAATCTTTTAGTGAAAATATGCACTTCTGTTAAACACTTTCATGATGTTCACAAGCTGTTCATCAAGCATCAAGTTCTTGTGAAGACGGGTATGTGTTTTATTGTTTATCACTTGCTAACCAGGTGAAGACTGCAAATTAGGGTCAAACTGCAGACTTATGTAAAAAGCTGAAATAAAACAACAGTCACTTGAGAAGGCCTAAATAATACAAGGAGGACAAGCTTAATCATAATATAGAGGTGAAACAAAATGTGAAGGGCTGGACAATCCCAATGAGAAGATGTCTATATACTGGTACAAGAACAAGGGATATAAATGGGAGGATCTGGACATTTCCTAACTGATCAAAATATTAGTAAAATGGAGTGTTGGTGTTTGGTTTTGTTTTTTTTTTCCTCATGCCTGCTCTATAAATATGGAAGACTATAATTTGTTCAGGAAGGATAAGGTAAGGAAAAACTATCCATAATGTGGACAGATAGAGTTGCTGAAACTCTCTTGACAGTGTGCTGCTGGGACAAGGGATGCAGCACAGAGCACTGGACAAAGATTTTTGTGAGTATCAACCAGAGTAATCCAAGACTCTGGCCTCAGTGTTAAGGGAGTATTTCAAACACCCATGTATCAGTCAGGAAAAAATGGGTAAGACAGTTTTGTTCCATTGGTGATAGTTTTTTTGATTCATAAGGAGAAAGCATTTGGAGGGGAAGATCTTTTAATGATAATTCTAAATAATGGGAAAGAAATTGTTGAGAACATGAAGAAGAAAGGCAAAATAGATAGGAGAGGCCATGAAATGGTCTCTGTGTTTATTAGAAGGTCAAGACCAGATATAAGTAAAATAAAAATGATTATTTTCCAATTAAAAAACATGGAGAATTGATAATGGTAATTTAAGATAGCAGAGTCAAAAAAATGAACACAACCATACCAGTGCCAAGTATACGAGTGGAAAGGGATGACAGAAAATAGCTAAAACATCATTGACTTGAAGTACAGGAAGGAGGAAGCAAAGTGAAAGGACGGATTACTAAAGAGTTGAATAGCATCAGCAAAGGGTCTTCAGACTGAAACAGAGAAAGCACAAACTAATGAGAATTTAGGCTACTACCTCACATTACTCAACCTGAAAAAAAGGGCAGTCTACTGTGGACAAGAGCGGCCCCTCTCTCCCCTATGTGACACTATAAGTGAGTCAGGTCAGCTCATGACCAGAAAAAAAACCCCTGATGTGCCAAAAGAAAAAGTAAAAAGGGAGTTCCGTCAGATCAACACACTGATCTGATTTGCCTCACAGTTGCCAGATCTAACATGGGAGATACAGTTGGGACATATAGCTAGGGATAAGGGTCAGGGGCTGGGACTGTCCTTTTCAGTAATATCTTACACTTGGACTGAGTTGAATTAACATAAAATGAAACTTTTATTTAAGTATGACTTTTCAAATCAACTATGTTTAAAAAAAGTCATCCTTGGGTATTTCACAAAGAGGTGAAAGTGCTGTCCGTGCTTTCCTGAGAGCTTACTGATGAGGGATGAGGCTCCAACTGGAGCAGAGCTACAGGGGTGCAGGGGGAGGAGGTGACAGAAGGGAAAAAGTGGTAGACATGAAATTACAGAGTATTGAAGCAAGGAATAAAGCAATGTGTAAAAAGAAACAAGGAAAAAGGAAAAAGGAGGCAGTCCTCTCTGAACAGGCAGCAGACATTCAGTTGTGGCAGAATCAACAAATGTCATATGTTTGGACTTCAACAAAGCTTTGGACACTGACTCATGTGATAATTTTATCATAAAGCTCAAAGATGAGTGCAAAGTTAATTTTGCACTCTTAAGAAACCTCTGTGAAAACCATGATGGTTTCAAATATAAATATGATCTATTGCTGTTTAAGGCTTTGTAAACATGTTTGAGTCACATAATAAGGAACTTCAAACTGTTAACTTAGGAGCAAAGTTAAAAAATGTTACAAGCTAATTTAGAACTTCTTTCTCTAAGTAAGATCTCTTTGTGAAATGAACAGCAATACAGCTAATGTTTGAAATTGGAAGGATTAATCCATAAAATAATACCCGTCTATGGATTTCTACCCTTTCGTTAAAGCAGAAGGAGAAAGAAGTCAAGCTTGAACAACTTTTCTAAACCAAAGTAATCATTTTAGTTCCTGGATATATTTATTAACTAAAAGTATGAATTAGAAAACAACCAAAGGTTAAACCTAAAGCTGCAGCCAGACCCAAGGTATTCCAAATGTGCCTGTTTAATATGCACTGCAGATTAATGGGCATTACACATTGATTCTAGCTGTACTTTTTAGAGGAGGTGGAGGAGGCGGCAAGACACTGAGATAAAAAATACAGTCTTTGTTTCAAAACCAAAAATGAGATTGTAAAATTGAAAACACGAAAGTGGAAGAGAATCACTAATAACTATATTCTTTATCTTCAAAAAAAATCAACAAAACCTTGCTTCGCTGTATGTTCCAGTGTACTACAGGCAGGCATTATCCAGCCCCTTTCTGTATGTTGGCAGGAGAGTTTGCTTTCCCAACTCTGTGAAATTCTAAAATATAATGAAAATGCAGCTACCGTACTTTCTAAGCTCTTGGTAGATATTTTCACTTACTTTGTCATTTTCAGGGGGGAAACAATGGTGGCATCTGTGCCCTGGTGCTAAGTGCTCATTTGCATGCAGAGGCAGAGAGATATCCGTTTATTATCAATTTTATGCATTACTTCATTTCATGGTGTTAAAACAATTACATTCAAAGGGTTCAGCAGTCCACAGCCAAGCTATTCAGGGCTCCAGCAGCATCATATAATAACGTTATTCAGGGAGAGACACATACATCATAGTTTACTGACTTAGAAGTAAAATAAGAGAGGGAGAGAGAGAAGCAACTCCTATAGAGCTGGATACAGAATTTGTAAAACATCAGAGATATAACAATAAGCAGAGAAACTCAGGGCAGATGGACATGAAATTTATTAACTTCTGAATTACTTTCTAAGAAAGTTGGGCAAATTTTTTGCAGACAACGGTTCTACCAAATTCTCTGCCACGTATACTCTCAATGTCTTTTATACAACACTGTTCGTCACCCATACTGTAAAGCTCCACTTGAGCAAAAATGCAGAGACTGTGCACCTCCTCTTGAAGATCTCAGAACACATACCTTGGAACAGTAAACAAATGGTTTGCTCTGAAGACACTCTTGCTCAGAGTGCTCTCTACATGCAGTGGATTTGCAATCTGATTATCTGGTTACTCCTGTCAAGGCTCTGCCAAGCCTCCCATGAGGAATTTACATTTGTCTATCAATTTACATTAGCTAAAACATCTGTCCATGCAAAGGACTTCAAGGTTTTAAAATGAGGACCTACCCTCCGACACCAGTCAACTCTCCGAAATCCAGCGAAAAATGTGGCTCAATATTGAATAAATTAAAAAAGCACATCAACCTTCAGGTTTTCCCTTACTGAGTTTGGTGAGATGTTTGTTTCAGAAAGCAAACAAAATACTTAACTGAGCATTTGCTGAAATTTTCAAAAGTGCAAGAAAGAGCTCAGATCAAACAACTTTTATTAAAACTTCACTGCCAGAGGAAAATAAAATCAGTGCTGTCCCTATAAAATAAAAAAGCAATTACCAAATTTTGGTTATTATTTCTATAAATCATCTACCTTCAAGAAAGCAACTTGAGTGAAGCACAAGAGAATAAAAGCCTTTTTGAAGGATTTCAACATGGAGGACTTATGAAATTTTATGAAATTTTTGGGCCCCTCACTACGAGAAAGACGTTGCATTGCTGGAACATGTCCAGAGACCAACCAAGCTGGTGAGGGGTCTGGAGCACAAGTCTGATGAGGGGCGGCTGAGGGAACTGGGGTTGTTTAGTCTGGAGAAGAGGAGGCTGAGGGGAGACCTTATTATCCTCTACAACTACCTGAAAGGAGGCTGTAGTGAGGTGGGGGTCGGCCTCTTCTCCCTGGTAACGGATGATAGGACAAGGGGGAATGGTTTGAAGTTGTGCCAGGGCAGGTTTAGGCTAGTCATTAGGAAAAACTTCTTCACCGAAAGGGTTGTCAGGTTCTGGAATGGGCTGGCCAGGGAGGTGGTAGAGTCCCCATCCCTGGAGGTATTTAAAAGAAGGCTAGATGAGGTGCTTAGGGACATGGTTTAGTGGTGGGATGGTAGGGTTAGGTTAACGGTTGGACTTGATGATCTTAAAGGTCTTTTCCAACCAAAGTGATTCTATGATTCTAAATAAGAAACTAGAAGAGGAGTTTTATTATTTGGGTTATTACAGGCAACTGTTGAAGTGCTTAGACATTTCACATCAGTTCTAGCTAGAGATAGTTGATAGGCACACAGTGCAGTGATAAGGTATGGGTCTGCTTAAGCCATGGAGAAATGCAAGTTCTGAAGAAACTAGCTTTGCAACTGGAAAAACCAGCTGCTTTCTGGTAAGGACTGCAGAAGAAAACAGAGTCTGTAGCAGTTGTCAAGCTATGGGCCACTCTCAAAAGGATGGCGGAAAATATATTCTGGGCTGTTGCATGGCCAGAATGCTGACAAAAACAAAGGACAGCATGTGGTTGAAGTGGGGATCGGTCTAGTAGATGAAGTAGTACTGAGGAACCCAGCGCTGCTAGAGCTGCAGAGCCAGTCCATATCCTTTCAGCCTTTCCTCATGGGGATCATCCCATGTATCAATGCCCCAGAGGAGAGTCAGAGGCAGCAGGCTCCTCAGTGGCTCCTGGTAGGTTTCCTCTGTTTCTGCTCTGAATGTCTCAACAGCCAGCCCTTCCTTCTAAGCTATCTGGCCCTGCCCCTGCCATAGCCACCTTCTAGCATGAAACCAATCAGGGTGTCAACAGCAGCCTTGCAGGGGCTGCAAAAGCCACCTCAGAAGCAAGGTAAATACTCAATGAATTGGCCCACGTTGATTCCTCATTAGGCTGGTAGCAATGTCTTGTCTAACCAGTTTAAAGCTAGAATGGCTATCTTTACACTACATTGCAGTCACAACATTTACCTTAAGGGCAAGGAGAATGCCTGCTACCAGTTTTATTAAGCTATACAAATTAAGCAACTTACAGAACTGAAAAAAATGTGTCTAAGTTTTATGTCAGTAGCTTCTAGTTTATTTCACTCTGCAGGGCTCATGAGCTCTATGGCAATGCCTCTGTACCATTTGCTGCTCAGTGGCTTGATTCAGGGATCTAGGCACGAAGAACTGTGTGGTAGGCATACTGCTGTCGCTTATAATGGAAGACACACACCAGGTTCTTGAGTCAAACCCTCCTGTTACAAAAACTGGACAATAACACAAATCACAATAATTTCCCTGTTACTTTGCTTTTCCTGTCTTCATTATATGGTTTATTCTGCAAGCTCCTCAGAGAGGGGACTGTCTTTTCATTATCATGCCTACATGATGATGTCCTGATAACTGACTATGGGTAACATTAGCCTAACAATAAAGCCCTTAAAATTTAACTAATGACTAATTCTCCTTTGAAATAAACCTAGTAACCACCTATTGGAAAGGAGAAAGAAAGATAACCAACAGGAAGAGGTCCTGGTATTTGGATGACAACTGCAGAGACACGAAAAAGTAGAGCCCAGCAAAACATTAATGTATTAGACAAAAGGGATAGGTCTGGGGAGCTGTAAAGACAGAAAATAAAATGACAGCCTGGCAGGAAAAGAAGGTCCAGCTTACGGGAAGAATGGAGATTTGCAGGCTTGGTTTTAACTTTCTTCCTATATCTGACTATAAAATATTTTTAAACCCATATTTTATTATTATTATTAATATAATCTCTTTTTAAAAAAAACCCAACACATCCCCATGTACTGTGTAGATCAGTAGATCAGCTTTCTTAGAGTTCAGTGTTGTCTTTCCCTCTTAACACTAAGCATATAGAAATTAATTGGTTTGCATTTTTAATATCAATAAATTAACATATTTTTGTTCAAGAGGCTTATGGAATTAAAAAAAACCACATTAAGAATACATCTTGAAATTATTTTTTCCCATGAGTTTTCAGGAGAAATATCTTGGTTGTATCATACTACATTGGTGCATTTGGACTGATTTAGTCCATCATAAGAATTCAAGGACCATACAAAGACACTAACTATATTCCCAGTATGAAATATCCTGTCTCCATGTCTTATCAGTGATGGATGCTCAGGAAGAAGTCCGAGAAGTAGGGTGTGCAAAGGATATCTGCACTAACTGTCCACCCAGTCTTATGATACTGCATTCAGCAGATGCTAACATGAAAAGCTTTGTGACTGCAAAAGCTGTAGCAGCTAATTTTACTTCAACTAGACTCTTTAACTGCCCACAATGTGCTAGAGATATCTGTGAAAAATTAGCTAAGCATTTTGCTTAACTACTGGCAATTTCAAACTGGAAACAATTGAAAAGTTCAGATGAAAGATACTTTCACTGTGCTTTTAGTACCTCCAATTCTCTTTTCCTCTAGTCCTTAAATAAGGACAATACTTTAGTAAAACACAAAATTTTATTACTACACAGTACTTAGTGTCTGTACCTTACATCACATAGAATCACAGAATGAATCACAGGAGTTTTTGGGTTGGAAGGGACTTTTAAATGATCATATAGTCATAGAATCATAGAATCGCTAGGCTGGAAAGGACCTTTAAGATCATCAAGTCCTAACACTGCCATCCCACCACTAAACCATGTCCCTAAGCACCTCGTCTACCCATCTTTTAAATACCTCCAGGGATGAGGACTCAACCACTTCCCTGGGCAGCCCATTCCAATGTTTGACAACCCTTTCTGTGAAAAAATTTTTCATAATGTCCAACCTAAACCTGCCTTGGTGCAACTTGAGGCCACTTCCTGTTACCTAGGAGAAGAGACCAACACCCACCTCACTACCACCTCCTTTCAGGTAGTTAGTTGTGCAGGGCAACAAGGCCTCCCATCAGCCTCCTCTTCTACAGGCTAAACAACCCCAGTTCCCTCAGCCGCTCCTTGTAAGACTTGTGCTCCAGACCCCTCACCAGCTTTGTGGCTCTCCTCTGGACATGTTGCAGCAATGCAACATCTTTCCTGTAGTGAGGGTCCCAAAACTGAACACAGTATTCGAGGTGCAGCCTCACCAGTGCAGAGTACAGGGGCATGACTACTTCCCTACTCCTGCTGGCCACACTGTTCCTGATACAAGCCAGGATGCCATTTGCCTTCTTGGCCACCTGGGCACACTGCTGGCTCGTATGCAGCTGGTTGTCAACCAATAGCCCCAGGTCTCTTTCTGCCAAGCAGCTCTCCAGCCACTCTTCCCCAAGCCACCCTCTCTGACATGGCAGGGACATCTTTCATTAGATCAGGTTGCTCAAAGCCCTGTCCAACCTCACCTTGGACACTTCTAGGAATAGGGCATCCACAGCTTAGCTGAGCAACCTGGTACAGTGTCTCACCAACCTCATCATAAAGGATTTCTTATTTATAGCCAATCGAAATCTACCCTCTTTCAGGGTAGATTTCTACATCTAGAAGCAAGTTAAGGAAGTCATAACTGTTAAACAATTTTGCTCCCTTTAAAACACATATTAGCTTAAACATTTTAGATAAAAGTTCAGACCTCTAAATTGTTATGAAATGCTACACGTATATATATAATTGTACATATATATACACACAAATATGGGACACATTTTATGTTGGAATAAGTTACTGCAACTTCACTAATACCAAAGGGGTTATAGTAGGTTTTGCCAAAAGAAACTCTGTGAATCTAAGAAATATGAGATCAAGAGAGTCATTGGAAGAAGAGAATGCTAATATGTTATTTACATATGTAACATTAAACTCCTGAATTACTTAAAAAACTAATTTTAAAACAGCAAACCATATGAAACAGAAAAACAAAATTACCTCCTTAAAACAGAAGAATAAAATTATCTCCTATTTGTCCAAATATTAAAGGAACAATGAAGATACTGATTCAACTTGTAGGTCATCATCATCATCTGTCAAAAACCCCTATCATCAACAGTTCATATTCCAATGTCGTCACTTCATTGCTAGCCTGGAGTGATGCTAACTCCCACAGTTCCTGCTGTCTCAAAATGGGAGTGGGTAGGACAGACACTTACTAAGTGGCAGCTCAAAGTCCAGTCTGCCTGCCAAAAGAAAACAGATCCTAATATTCATATGGGTTTGACAAATTTTAAGGAGGGCTAGTAAGAAAAAAGAGTTTGTACAAACAAGCTGACAATCAAAGTTTGAGTGATGATGAATATCTGCAGCTTCCATTATGGTCCATGGTAGATAATAACTTCACAGCAAGTGTTTCTGCTGTCTGGATTTGGCCCATACAGAGTAAAGTTATGTTGCTCATTAATGCACCAAAGTTCATGAGTCTACAAATGACAAATACATAATAAATGTAGCAAATATATAGCTAGATGGCAGAGCAGAGTCTTGTTTTGCTCCTTATTTTGATTTTTTCTTGTTTTGGGTTTTGATTTTCCTCTCTGGTTTGTCGTAAGAGCTAAATAATCTTGCCAATTGGGTGCTAATATATTCAAGGGAAATGTCAAGATTAATTTTCATCTTTTAAAATATCCCCAAAGCCACAGTGTATACCTTTCTGGGGCTGTTAACAGGAAATCAGTTTTCAGACCGGCCTGCAACTGGAACACTTCCATGCATAAAGGTACTCAGGGCAGGCAGGTGGCAGGTTGTTAATTCACCCCCTGCTCATTCCTAGAGGTGGTGTGATAAAACGAGCCACATGCTTATGACTTTAATGTGCTTGGTGCTCAAAACCAAGACGATTTCAGGACAAAACAGCATCCTTGCTAGCAGTTGGCTGAGACATCAAGAACAAGAAGAAGAATTTCTAAGACCTTATTGGTGAACATATGGCAGACTCTGATTTCCTTACTAAATCAGATGATATTACTAGAACTGGGTCATTATGCACACATTGTAATCTATCGTTAAGCCCAACAAAGTAATATTTAGCTAGTGTTTTAATTGTACTACTGGGATTTATCTCTGCTTTTTGAAGAAAAAAAAAGTCCAGGAAGGAAGAAAGAGTGGTGAGCTTTCCATTTTAATAACAGGAGATTGCCAATTTTGACAAATGACACTAGCAGCTTATTCAGATAATGTTTGCATATCTACATATTTGCACATATTTTCGGTGTTATTTAGGAGATAGGAAATGTTTAAATTATTCATTCTCTTCCATCTCTTCCCTGAAAAGTACATTTCTCCTCCCTATATATGCTTTCAAAATGCAAGCTGGCATCATATGTTTCAAATAATCTTCCAGTTTGTTTTACAAAGCCTACAGCCAGGCCATCATTACCTGTATTTCCAAATGACCACGAGGACAGTGTAATGCACGTGCATGCATTATAGAATGGATGACATACAGGAAGGAAATTAACCTCTTGGCCTGGAAGCAAGCTGTCCTTCACAATGCCAATCCATATGGCTACAATCAATTAAAACAAAGATGCATCATTCTCATCTAGGCTGCTGAGCGATCATATAGCAAGAGTTACAGTGTGGTGGAACCTGGGGCTTCTATCTTTTTTTGCTGTGGCTGTTTCTTGGTGTGCTTTTTTCTTTACCAATCCTTCATGCATGATTTCTGAGACATATGCAGGCTGCTGACATGGGTACTGTTTATCCAGGGTACATAACAGAAGGGAAAGGTGTGCAATTCAACTGTAGGCCAGTCACCCCAAACCTGTTAAACACACTCATTTTGCAATGTGTTAAGCAAAACTGTTCAGACAAATCCCATATCTGTCTCCAACAGCTGGAGATAAAGAACCCTGTTTTCTTTTCTGTCAGGGTTAATAAAACAAGCAACTTATTAAAGAGCATTTTGGCAAACACAATGGATAATGAATCCTATTCTATAGTTAAAGACTTTTAACAATTAAAAAGATTTATGAGAGGAGCGCCGCAACACACGAGTGCCGGAGGAGTGAACCCGCTCTTGCGCAGCCACACGCGGAGCAGGCAAGGCGCCACATCCAGCCTGCACTTGCTGAGGACGGGCGCCGTGAGACGAGCCAGGAGAGTCTGGCAGGTAAACGTGCAGCTCAGGCCCACAAGGACAGCAAGACGGACTCCCCAGGAGCCTGGCCCTTTGATAGGGCTGAAACAGACGGGTACGTCAGATACCGTGGCCCCCCAGCCCATTGTTCCCCATCAGCTACAGTACATGTCCAGCGTCTGGTTTGTCAATCATCGGTTTCAATGGCTGTTTGCCTGGGAAGCTGCTGACAGGGGGCTAGGGGGGCTTGCCAGAGCTTAATTACCGTACCTCATTAAAGGGCTTCTCATTCATATTCAGTAAGGAATCATTCGAGCAGACAGATATGTCTTTGTTAGATGAACTGAAAAACATACTTTTAAAAAAATCCCTACCACTTACGTATTTACATTTGTTTGGTTAAAGAACTCTTTTCATTCTGCTTAAGAGAGAGAGGGAAAAAGGGGGAGGGGGGGAGTAAAAAGAACAGGAAAGAAATAAAACGAAAGGAAAATTAACTAGAAAGAGTTTGCATTTGTAACCTGACAGGCTTTTTTTTTGAGGAAAAAATAGATTTCATTACATAGAGTCAAATTCTGCTTTCATTTCTACTTAGTTCACAAAGATACACTGATGTGTGCATGGGGGGCAAATCTGTTTCTATGAATGAAGGCTGGAGGTGTTAAAATTAGCTACTTTTCTCCTGGAAAAGGCTTGGTTAAAAATGTCATTACTATTTTTCCTTAGAGGGAAAGGTTAGGAAAATTTTGCACCTTAACTTTTTTGTGCAGGTTTTCTGTTGTTAAAAGTAAAAAATCACAAAACTAGAACCTTAACCAGCGCAGTTTAGTGCAACCTCCCTGGCACTTTGTTGGCAATGGTAAGGATATAGATTGTATTCTTGTTCTCACTGGTGATGTTCTTCCACCAAAGATAGCATTGGCTTGTATTCACTGGCAAGCCTGACAACAGCCCCACCCTTCTGTGGACAAATGGCCTAAAGAGGAAAGAAATACCTTTGCAATCTGCATAAAAGATTCCACCTGACAGCTTTCAGTGATATTTTTATAATCATTGTTTTTAGCATGTATTTTCATTAAAATAGACATCCAAATCAGGATGGACCAAACCAGTTGTCCAAACCTCAGCAACTGAGCATGAAGACACTTCTGGCTTCCAAAAAACATATTGGTGTTCTCTTGATTCCTGATTACTAATGACATTGAGCTATTGCATCTGAGAGGGCACAGTAAACCTTTAGTCTGAGACACCTTGGTGCTAAGAAGAATGCCCTTATATTTGTTTAACCCCCCCTCCCCCCCCAACCTATATATGTAGTACTGATATCTCAGGAAGAATGACAATGTGAAAAGCCATTTTATCTGGTGTAGGAGTGAGTCCTTAGTCCTGTTTACATGTGGTTGATCTGGGGTTAGAAGAATAAAAATGCTGAGGATAAGAAGAGAGATGATATACTCTCTCTTGTCCCAGGCTGCTGAACTGCACAAGGCTGAGGTTTTCAGTGCCCAGCAGTTTCGGCTGACTTTTTTTTGCCTTTGAGTCTGCACTTTTGGAAATGCAGCAAGACATGAAGAGAGACCTGTGTAGAGACCTTGTGTGGTTAATACAGTTTTCCCTTATTTCTTTCTCAGAAATGGTTTTAGAAGAAATTATAAAGGACATTTGCCTAAAGGCAGACACAAGACACAGGAAATTTAATCCTGCATGGCTAAAGTTTGGCCAAATCATGAGCATCTGATAGCAGGGCCTTTTATATATAATGCAAAGGATTTGGCAACTTCAGCTATCAGCAGAGAAATACAGAAGCTGGGGACATCATATTTATTGCTGGTTTATGACAGGGAGCAGCCAATCAAACCGCAGGATTTTCACAATGTATATTGACAGCTAACAACAGCCCAGCTCATCAGAGCCCCTCTGCCAGAAGAGTACATCAATTCCATAGCTGAGAAATAAGTGCATCACTCCAAGTCAGTAGTCCCTACACTCTGTTGAGCTGAAACAATTCCATCTCAGTATAATAAGGCATGTACACTAATAAAAAATACTATCTTTTTATAATGTGATCAAATTTGACTTCCTGTTGGGACAATAACCTGGAGTTTCCTGATATCTTTGCATTTAAAAGCTCAGTTATAGCTCTATATTCTGCACAGTTTTGCCTTGAATACCTAACAGATGTTTATATTGAGATGAATGCTTTGTGGACCCAGAACTGTCATCAGACCTCTCATAATCATATTTTCACCTAAGCGTATTCTGTACACCTGTGGCTTGTTAGAATTGTACTCAGTTGCAGTGTGGGAGGTTTAAAGACAGCACTGTATTTTTATTCTTTTGTAATATTTTTCATTCACATTCTGTTATACTTTTTAATGCTTCTTTTGTTTAGTATGTAAAGCAAATGCAGAAGCACAAGAACAAGCAAGGTTCTTTTAAAGCTGCACATGCCTCTGTTTTGCATAGAAAAATACACATTTAGGTTAGTAATATAAAATATAACAAAATATAATTTCAATATAGGCAAGATTTGAATGTTCTGAGGAAATATCATGGGACAGTAGTAGATTTCTCTGCTGAATATATACAGAAGGTTGCCAAGAAAACCAGCCTAGAATACAAAGTAGAGGTGTATCATATACATGTGGGTTTTGATGTTTATCTTTTTTGTAAAGCAAATACACCTTGCATCAGGATTTATTTTTATTCCCCATTTACAGATACATCTACTTTCCTGTGAAAGGCCTGTGGTGGTATATTTCAACAGTGGTTTCCACACATCAATTCCACCTAACATTAGAACAGCAAGGGATGGGATTTAGACTGCTGTAGTCCACCAACTCTGCCCCTCACGAAGGTGAAACATGAGATGGCTTTGGGAATTGGATCTGTATTATTGCAGAACTTAGTATGAAACAGAGAACAATTGCTGGAATGTGTGTGTTTGCCTGTGAAGACCATTGTCACAGAAAAAGCTTGATGCACAAAGAAACCAGGTAGTCCTAATGGGGCAAAGGACTATCACAGACCTAAACACAAAGATAGATTCTCTTTGTTGCAGGCTTTTGTTATCAAGTACCTGTTTTATTGTGCATCAGATGTCTGCTTAGTATAGTCAACTGAATGAAGAGTGATCAATAAGAAGAAAAAGGAGTAAGAGAAGGAAAACACAAAAAGAAATGGCAAAAATCTCCTGATCCCCAGCAGGCAGCTTCACTAAGGCCTTCACTTGAGAAGAACATGGAGACCATGGAGAACAGCCTGTTAATGAAAAATAGTCACATCCCAGTGGATTCTTTTAATGAATTTTGAAACTGAGTTCTGTGACTTTGCATTCATGGCCTTACTATTGGCTTAACTCAGCATCTAATGAAGCTGATGGGACTGTAGTACTGCATCCAGCTCTGGAGCCCTCAGCACAAGAAGGACATGGAACTGTTGGAGTGGGTTCAGAGGAGGGCCACAAAAGTGGTTCAAGGGCTGGAGCACCTCTCTTATGAGGACAGGCTGAGAGAGTTGGGGTTGTTCAGCCTGGGGAAGAGAATGCTCTGGGGAGACCTTATTGCAGCCTTTCAGTACTTAAAGGGAGCCTATGCGAAAGATGGGGAAAATCTTTTTAGTAGGGCCAGCTGTGACAGGACAAGGGGTAATGGTTTTAAACTAAAACAGGGTAGGTTTAGATCAGATATAAGGAATAAATTTTTTACAATGAGGGTGATGAAACACTGGAAAGTGTTGCCCAGAGAGGTAGTGGAGGCCCCATCCCCAGAAACATTCAAGACCAGGCTGGATGGGGCTCTGAGCAACCTGATCTAGTTAATAGTGTCCCTGCTCATTGCAGGGGTGTTGGACTAGATGACCTTTAAAGGCCTTTTCCAACCCAAAGCATTCTATGATTCTATGACTCCTTCCTCCAAAGTCGATGGGTCAGCAACTAATGCACAAACCAAGCATTTTTAAACCCATGTGCCACTGAAGATAAGAACAACTAGAGTAATTTCATTTGTTTGCAATTCCAACAGACAAATCCTCCTTTGAATTAATTAAAATCCCAATGAAGAATCTAAGGTAGGCCATTTTATCTAGTTCTTTTGCCTAAACCGAATATTAAATTATTTACATGCCAAAACATGTGGCAGGTTCTGTAAAATATTCTACATTGTTGGGTTGTAATATCAAAATTCGCAATCCATACAATGAAGAAGAACTTGGGAAACTTGAATAATAAGGATTAATCTTTTTCTTTATCATATGCTCAACTGTGCCTTCCTACAGTACAATAAAATCAGCAGTGAAATCATGGATAAGAGACATATTCTATAAACTTCATATTGGCCTTAATAGGTCCACATGCATTTTCTGCAGCAGGATTTGCAGGTATGGACAAGCAATATGTAGGGTTCTCTGAACTGTATGAAATGCATCTCTGTGAGTTAAATGGTTTTAAGAATACTCTGAAAGTTTTAAATGATTATGCTGTGTGGCTTTTTTATCAAGAGCAGCTAGCAAATTTCTTTCCGTGCTCCTAGGCTTCTTTTGTGCGCAGACAATTGTGCTAAGGGAAAAAAAACCCTAAAATCCAAACCCCCCAACAATCTACATTTACTAAAGCCATCTCTTTAGAAAGGAAATATAACAATGATGTCTTAATAGCAGAGTTTTATATATAGTTTTATATGGAAGAGCAAAATTGGCCTATCCCTAGAGGCATAACAAAATTTGATATGCTTAGGCTTTTTCCTGCTGGTGCTTCTCTCTTTTGGTATTTAATTTGCAACTTGTTAGCCATTACTCATGCTGTTTGCCATCTTCTGCTGTTTTTCATATACAGTCAAATTAACTTTTTTTTTTCTTTTTTAACTATAAGAAACATGGAAAAGAAAGAAATTGTTATAAAACCTTCTGTCACTTACAAGCCTGAACTTTGGACTTAAACAGATGAACAAAGGACTTACAATAGACAATAACAGATTCCAAGCATCCGCTTCTGCCATAAACAAGAATAAAAATCCATAGCTGGGATCCAGTTTTAAACCCAGAAGAAATGTGAAGACAGTTGTGTACAAGAGTTTCAGTATTCAGTGGAAGCTCCTTTGTGGGCTACTGACACATACACAGCCTTGTAAGAAAAACAGTTTTATGAATAAATTAGTTCAGTAATGAGTAGGATCATATGATGTGTTCTGAGATTTTTGGAATAGTGATATATAACAGTATATTACATAAGTGAAGAAGTAATGATGAGAAAGTGTTAGAAAGGCACTGGGAAGGACCTTGACATAATAAGCATTTAGTATCTCAATAACAAAAGCAGAAAAGGAAACAACCTTCACCATCTATTAAGCATGACATTTTGCAGGGGTTGCTAAATGAACGTTGTATATGAATGAGTACCAAAGGGAAGTCTTCTGATTCAAGCTACTGGTCATTTTTCTTTGTGAATTCACCAGTTAATGATCTCCTTAATGGTTAATGGTCTCCATCTGATTGGCAACTCCTGTAACTTAGGAAACACGAATAAACACTGCCTCCAGTCAGGTTCCAGAACTGTTAACTCAAGATGATTATGTGTATAGCCTCCAGTTTTAAGCAGAGTCTTATTACTTGATTTTCTAATGGTTCATTAGGTGTATGTCTGCATGTAGATACATAACTTTTCCCTTTGCTCCAAACATCACTATTTTCTGCTATGCCTCTCTATTAAGTGTTGCCTGCATCAAAAGTAAGCAGCTTCTTGAAGGCAATGCTGCTACATACCATGTAACCATGGCTCCTGTAAGTTCCTCACTTTTGCAGCAAAAAGTCTTCTCCAAGTTGTCATGGAAAAGGATCCTTATTTAAGTTCAGTAACATGCTGACTTCTTGGTATCTTCCTTCATAAACTTAACTTTTTTTGTGGTTAACTGCTACTTAAAAAGCACTATGCTGAATGGGTTTATTAGAAGATATTGTTATAGGATGTGTACTGTAAGGGTCACATCTAATCTAGCAAAGCTATACTCACAGTCTTAAAAGAGCAATTACAGGAGTAAAAAAATTCTACTATCAATCTAGACAAATATTTTTCAGTGTGAGATGAAGAATTGTTTTAATGTTAAATAAGTTTATCCTGTAGACTATAGACCTATAGATCATACAATATAGAGAGAGATGGAAGCAATAAGTATCATCTTATTATTTTCTTCTTAAGGCCATTATTTTATTGTTATAATAAAAGATGCTAATATTATATTATCATGTAATAATCTCATATATAATAACTTAGAATAAAAACCTCATTGCATCTAAAGGCCTGAGAGAATCTGAACAGTTGCAGTTCATTATCATTAAATAGCTACCCAAGAGGAAAGTTAATACCCAGACTAACTTGAAGTTTTTGGTGTCCTACTAGTCACTTTGGGTTAACATCTTCCCAAATCACTGAGCACAGGTATAAATTGGGAAAGGAGTGGCTACAGAGCAGACCTGGAGAAGGGGATCTGGTGTTGCTGGTAGGCAGCAGGCTCAACAGGAGTCAGCAGTACGCCCTGGCAGCCAAGCAGGCAAACCGCATCCCATGATGCATAATCAGCCAGTCAAGAGAGGTGGTTATCATGCTGCATTTAGCACTGGTGTGGCCTCACCTTGAGTATTGTCTGTGGCTCTAGGCCTCACAATTTCAAAAGGATGTTAAGAGTCCTTGAATGCATCCAGAGGAGGCACCAAAGCTGGTGAAGGGCCTGGAAGGCATGCTGGAGGGGTGACCTCACTGCTCTCTCCAGCCTGCTGAGGAGGGCAAGGGGAGAGGGAGGTGCTGATCTCTTCTCCCTGGGATCCAGTGGCAGGGTGCCTGGGAATGGCTCCAAGCTGCATCCCTCAGGGGAGGTGCAGCCTTGACAGGAGGGTGCTCAAACTGTGGAACAGACTTCCTTGAGAGGTGGTTGATGCCCCATGCCAGTCAGCATTGAAGAGGCATTTGGACAATGCCCTGATTCACATGCTTTACCTTTCGGCCAGCCCTGAAGTAGTCAGGCAGCTGGACTCCATCACTGTTGCAGGTCCCTTCCAACTGAACTGAACTGAACTCAAATCAACTCTTTGATTTGATTTGATGTGATTCTTCTTCCTCCCTCGATCTTTCCCTACCAGGACATGCTGAGGAAATCTTTGATGACATTTCTTGCCAGCCCTGCACAAGCAGAAGGCATTGGACAGGTAAGCTTGTCCCATCCTAGGCGTTGGCTCTGTCACCTTGTGGGAAGCAGGCATGTACCTTCTGATGGGGGTGAGAGCTGGGGATCGTCTCGAGAGAATTGGACCACCTACCTGAGCAAAGTTGCAAAAAGCATGTGGGCACTGCGGTTTTGGAAGGTTTTCTGCATTCATCCAGTTGAGATGGGTTTCCAGAGGATGGCAAGAAACCGCATCTCTGACACTAGAGAGGCTCAACGATCAAGCCCTCTGTCTGAAGCTGGATGTGCTCAGGAACTACAGAGGTGCACACCTTTTGGATGGAAGCAAGACCTCTTCATTTCCCTCTGGATTTTGTTATTTTTTAATTTTTTTTCCCCCTGGTGGAATTTTTAGCAATGTTTTAGCTGTTTCCCTTGGCAAAACCTGCTAAAAGTAAAGAGCCAGAGAAGAATCGTCCTCCATCAGAGCCAAGGTGCATCTGGCCCAAAGCTCTGTCTCCCAAGGGGCCAGCCAGAACTCTCTAAAGGAGAGGCCATGAGCAGTGCAGGTCTAGTTCTGCCAGGGTCCTGGGGGTGCTCCTAGGCATCGATGGCTGGGACGGGCCTCCCCTGGGAGCCCGAGCCGCACCGTCTCCTGCCAAGGGCCCAAGGGATGGGGTGTCTCAGCTCAGCCTGGGGCCTTCAGTCCTTCCCTGAGCCATGGTGTAGGTGTGCCCATCTCTGCCCCTTCTCTCCTGGATGGGCCTGGCCCCTGCACTGCAGAGAGCTGCTCTCCTGCATGGACCCCTCAGAGCTAGGTCATAGCTCGGCATGCAGCGCTGTAGGCATAACATAGCATCCCTGTTCTCTTCTCGTCTGTTTACTTCCATTCCCTGCTCTCTACCAGGAGATTCTTCTTTTCCTGAAATGCCAGGGGGGTTTCATCTCCAAAACCATGTTCAAGGACACAGATCAGAAAGGTTACAAGAGGCAACAGGATTTTAGGAGTAGCTTTTATTTGATGTCATTTGCCGTCGGCTTGTGTTCTTTTTCTGAATCTGTTGGAGAGCCAGTGCTCACAAGCATTAACACAACGTGCATGCGTAGCCAGGAGCAGGCTGATGCGTTCTTGAGTTGAGCTTGACAAAACCTCCCTTGCAGCCTGGCAAAGACAAGGCACTGAGCTAGAGCAAATAGCAGGAGGACTAGAGGCCAAGCGGTCCCTGTTTCCTGAAGCCTGAGAATCGGGACCAGCTACCCACAAAAGAAGAAGAATGACAGAATGGCAGGGGTTGGAAGGGACCTCTGGACATCATGTAGTCCAACCCCCCTGCTAGAGCAGGTTCACCTAGAGCAGGTTGCCCAGGGCGTGGTCCAGGCAAGTTTTGAATATCTCCAAAGAAGGAGACTGCAAGACGGGCGGTACGGTAGGTGCGCTCCCCTGATAGAACCTCCAAACAAGGTCCAGAAGGAGAGGGAGAAGAAGAATGGGTGTGTGGCAGCGTGGGGTATTTTCCAAAGTAGGACACCTGGCGCTGACGAGCAGGCTTTTGGCCTTCCAAAACTTGCTGGGCTGTGCTTCTTGGCCAGTGATGCACAAAGAGTGCTCTGGTGCCTGCCCCGCACTGGTGTTGCACGCAGGGAGAGCTGGAAAGTGGCAGCTGCTGGTGGTGCAGCAAGGCTGGAGCCCTTCCAAGCAGAGGCTGTTGTTTTTGGGCAGGCCAGAAGGGCTGGGGAGACGGAGCCAAGGGAAGAGCAGAGCTGGCTCCCGCTCCAAACTTGCAGTGGGCAAGAGAGGCAGAGAGAGCCAGGGCAGGAGTGGTGCCTTGGAGGCACCCTTAGGGCAGCAGGCAAGAACCTAGCCAAAATGGGCCCAGCGGAGCCCTGACAAGAAGGGGCCGTGCTCAATGCTACAGAGGACAAGAAGCAAGGCCCGGGGGCCCCCCTGGGGGCCCACACTGGGACTCTCAAAAGCTTCCTCCCCCCGGATGCGGGGCACGAGGGCCAGCTGCGTGGAGCAGGAGCAGCAGGCCCTCAGGCAAAGTGGCCCAAAGGAGCCATGCTCAATGCTGCAGAGGAAAGCAAAAAAAAACCCTGGGAACACTGGCTAGCTCAACCTGGGGGAAAAAAAAAGCCTTCCTCCCCCCAGCTGCAGGGCACGAGAGGCCATCTTCATGGTGCATGAGCAGCAGGCAGTAAGGCAGCCAGGAGGCAGTGGAGGAGCCCAGCCAAAAGCGGTCCTGCTCAGTGCTGCAGAGGAAGGCAAAAAACCCCCGGGGCCCAGTGCCAATCTGCCCCGGGGGAAAATTCCTTCCTGACCCCAGCTGGCGCTGGCGATCGGCTATTCCCTGAGCACGTGAGCAAGACCGGCCTCCTTCTTGCCCCACAGGCTGGTCATGCCTGCCAGGAGATGCCCCAGCCCTATTCTCCCTTCACCTGGAGCCACCTCCGGGGCTTCCCAGAGTGGCCCAATGCCCCTGGCCTGATTGACCTTGGGGGCAAGAATCTGTCCCGTGCCTGTTGGGGCACCAGTGGGTGCCCCAAAGCACCGCCACCCCTGGCGACAACTCTGCATCCCATTTCTTACGGCTGCTGCTACTGGCTCTGGAGAGCATGAGGACAGAGAGTTCTGCAGTGCTCCTCAAGCGCTCCTCCAGAAGGCATTCCCTTGGTCTTGCCACTGGGCTTGGTGGTTCTTCTCATCTTCTGAGGGGCTTACGTCTGTTTCCCAAAGGCTGAAGCAGGATTCCCATCCATCAGAAGGGCTTGGAACGTGGCCCCACCAGGAGCTAGCCTTGCGTCAGAGAGCTTCCAGCAGCCTCGTCCGGCCTCGGTCTTCTTCCCTCTGAGTAATTCCACCGGCTCCTCCAGGACTTCCTCTCAGGTGGCTGTGGGCTGCCTGCCGGGCAGACTGGCTGAAGGACAGGGGAGGTCGCCCCCTTTTATCCTGCTGCGGGGCATTGTGACTGCTGCGTTGCCGGGTGCTGGCCCTGTGACATGGGGTGACCCCCCCATGCGCAGCCCCGCCCGCCGCCCCCCCGCCCAGCCTCCTTCGGAAGAAGGCCCTCAGGGTGCTGGCCCCGAGGCAGTCCCTGTGCCCAGGAGGCCCCGGGGCTGTCCCTGCCCTTGGTGGCCATGCCCTGGGCACAGCTGCTGGGCCTCCCTGATGCATCCGCTGCCATTTGGCTCCCAAGGACAAACCTCGTGCTCTTCCTCGTCTCTCAGGCCATGGCAGAAACCAACCTGCAGCCCAGAGGCCACCCCTATTAGCCGTTGTCTCTCTGCACCACAGCTAACAGCTGTGAGGACACAGTGAGGAGGACCAGGGATTTGATCTGTCTGGACACCAAGACTTTTCCGGGGGATCAAGGGGTGTGATTTCAGCAGCCACGGCCTGGAGGAAAGCCAAAGTGTAACCAGAGCCATAGGTTGGGATGGATGGTGCCTAAAGACCGCCATGGAAATAACACAGGCTTTGAAAAAGAAGGGAGCTCAGGTGACACTGGTGTGGTGGGTGGCAAGGCCATTTGTTTTCAGACCTAGACCATTTGGATCTGTGCCCAAAGCACAGCCAGGCAAACAAGGACTCTTCCAAACTGTAAAAACAGCTCATTGCTTCTGTTGCCCTCATCTCCCCTTTTCACAGTGAAACCAAGCTGCACGCCGCTTGGACATGTTTATATAGGTCACTTCTGAGAGTTATTTTCCTCCCTCCATTTGTGGGAAGATGTTCAGATCTTATCTAAAAGACTGGAAAAACTCTTTTTCCTTTAGGATTTAGTATTTTGAGTGGTGAAAGAGGAAGGAAGGTACTATTTTTGTAATTTTGTATGTTGGTGCCAAAATTGGTATGTACCTTCAGGCTATGTAAATAAGGGAATTTCTACCATGTACGGTCATTTGATTGTGGTGATGCCAGAGGTGAAAGACAGGGGTTTTGCTCCCTCTGCATGAATTCTGCAAAGATGTAGGGAACATGCATGATTTCCTCACCATTCCTTAGCAATGCACTAAGGGACGTTTGCTATTACACTGTTGATGGTGAGGTCTTCCTCTTGGAAAGAAGTACTGAATTGGCTTGTGTTCTTGACACTTGCACTTCAGTAGCTCTTTTCCTTCTTTGGCCTTCATCCTTGCTATCTTTCTGGAAAGTGATGGCAGCCCTCTCAGCCTTTGTCTTGCTCCTTTTGTCTTCTTCCATAGGCCCTCCACGCCCCTAATCAACTGCTTAGCCTTTGCCTGCCTTCACCCCAGACAGAATTTCTTTTTCTTGAACCTGAGGAATGAGAAATGTCCATAGTGGTACAGGTGAGTTCACACCAGGGCTTAGCACAATGCTTGCCTTTCCTACAGAAATATTTTGCCTGACACACAAGAAGGCATTTGCCTGTATCATGCTGGTGGCTCATAGTCACCCTGTGACTATGCCTCAGGAACACTCATGCCTTCAGGAACATTTGCCTTCTCCCATGTTTCCAGACTGGAGCAGAAACTCCAGTTTCTGGAGCTGGCACTCCACCAGACATTGGGTTGCCTATTTCTACAGTGCAGTTCTTCACACATGGTTTCTTAATGTAGGGGCTATCTTTTCTGTCAGAACTTCAGCTGGTATGGCATGAAAGCTATAGAAACATACCATAAGATAAATTTTTTTCTGTTTCATGGATGCCATGAAATGCAGACTATGAAGTGAACAATTAAAAGGAATTCAAAAGATCTGACCATGAACTTCATCCTTTCATACATTTGATTACGTCAAAGCCTGAAGGGTGGAGCCTGAGAGATGTGTTAAGGGGGCTATCACCCACCAATACCCTGCCAGAGTCCAGCTCCACGGAGTCACAACCAGCACATCCAGCCCTTCACTGGCCAGGTGAGCAACGGCTGCGCTGTGTGGCTCTCAATAAAAAGCTGGTGGTGTCAGCCTAGTCACTTTGGAGATGGAGGTCTCCTCCTAGGGCCAGACACTGAAAAAGAGACAAAACACTGGGGTCATTGTGATGCAGTTTGTGGCACTACAGTCTGTGGGGGTAAGCTTTACTCTCCAGGAGTGTGAAGACAGATCGCTGAGTTTTTAAATTAATTCTGCAGGTATTTAGGGAAGAGGAAGGTTGTTGCTGATCCTGCTGGTGTGGGTAAGGAGTTGGCTGGCCAGGTGGCCATCCAACACCAAAAGGCAACTGCCTCTCTTTAAGAGTCCCTACACACCTATAAGACAGCTGCCAAGAAGGACTGAGGATTTTGCTTTTTATACACCCACTTGAAACCACCTGAGAATGTCGGTGTGATGAAATTACTGATGACTTTTTTCAGATATAAAGGAACTAATTTTTTTTTAAAAAAGTTAGAAGAAACTATGAAAACCAATCTTCTAGCACACACTTGATAATAAGTTTGCAAAACTGGTGCAATTAGTGCAGAAAGATGGCAGCATGTCTATTTGGTTACAGAATCTCAGCATTTTGATGCCAGCTCAGTGAGAAGAGACAACAGGTCCTTGCACATGTCAAAATGTGGATCTGGTGGATCTATTCTATTCTATTCAAACAAAAGAGACTGAAGAGGAACAAGTGCAGCACAGTTATTCTCTGTAATCCAAGAGTGGTCCAGAAAAATAAGGCTGAAGATACCTACTCTGTAGTGGAGGGTCAGTGATGCTTAACTGAAGGCCTACTAGAAAGTGCTTCCTATGTGCCATTTCTTTATTTTGTAATGAAATAAATGCCATAAAGGGAATATCTTGATTTCCCTGCTGCCAGGCAGCTCACTTGCAAATGCTACAGAACCACACCTTTCTATGAGAGGAGTAACATCAGCTGAGTCTGTTTTGTACATGAAATACCTGATGAAAAAGAGGGAAAAAAGTGTGCAGGTAACAGAACTTTTCAGGATCAGAGAGATTGACTTCTGGTACAATATGCTGAGAAAGAGCTTGGCAGTGCTTCACTGTTACCAGTCCCTCACAATCTCTAATTGCAAAGCCCAAATCCTGCAGGAAGACTGTGACTTTCAGATGAAAAGGCACCAACACATAGACAGTGGCTTTTCAAAGAACTGGGGGTCAAGCTTAAAATAGATGAGGTAGGGTTTAACAATAATGTAACTCCTGTTGAGAGAATGGAAATTTTGCATGAAGTATGACTTCAAAAGAGGCACTGCGTGAAACCCCTCTTGATCCCTTCCTGTTACTTTAGTTACTCAGACGACTTTAAAGATCTGGACCTAAATCCACCGGCTGGGTGTAGTGATAGGCATCTGCTCTGTGGGATCAGCTCGATAGGAAATCACATACAAGGATGTGTGTTCACAAATCCTCTTCCCCATCCAAGAAAAATATACTTGGGAAAAACAAAACCATGCTGGATTCATATCTATCTATGTAAAGTCACTGATTAAGTACCACTTGCCAGTTCAGTAAGTGTGGGGTTTTGTTTCAGAACAGGCGTTCTGAACAGACATTGTAGCAGGATTTGATCCCTTTGGTGACTGTGTGTTCAACTTAATTTCAAATTAGGACCACATTTTTTCGCTTTTAGCATCAGAACCTACTAATTTCTGCAAGTTGTCTTATTTCTTACTACTACATACACTTAAACTCATCAAAAGAAATAGACATAACCTTGAACTAGAGAGTAACAGCATTTCTAGAAGGTTTCTCAAGTCCTTGTTCTCAGTAATCTATAATTTTTAGTTTGCCAGGAAAAAAACAAGGCTGCTAGAACACTCCATGACAACCAGACTGTTTTTTGTGATGGCCACTGATGAATGCTGAGGTAGATACACTTTAAATGGCACCATTTTTGCCCAGGGTTTCATGAGGGCAGAAGTACAAGCAATCTTATCAACAGTCTTCCACTACAGAAGACAAGAAAAAAAGTACCAAGAAGGATTAAAAATTCAAGCATACTTTACTTATTGTATTTATTTTGCAAATATTTATTCTCTATTTGGGTACAGAGCTGCTTTTAACTTTCTATCTGCTAGATTAAAACCAGTGAACTCGCTGGTTCATTTTTTGCCTATAAATCAGGAAAGATCTTTGATTACCTTAATACTAGTCACCCGGAGTCTGCTATATGAAAGACAGCAAAATAAATAAATGCTTGCACTTACCTTACCTGAATTTACAACTCATTGCTACTGTTTTCTGTAGTTCCACTGGAACTCCTCTTACTGAAGGAATCTGTGCATGAAACGTAAAAGGATTTTATTTACCTCCAGACTATGATGTCTTACTCTGTGGTATGTATAGCTAGGGCTTGGACTGATTTACTCTGCTTCAACTGTAGCCACCTAGGACCTTCTTTGTAAATACTGTATGATAAACAACATCCCACCCACAGGGGATAGGGACAAACTTTTTAGCAAGGCCTGCTGTGACAGGACAAGGGGTAATGGTTTTAAACTAATAGAGGGTAGATCTAGATTGGATATAAGGAAGAAATTCTTTACAATGAGCATAGTGAAACACTGGAAAGTGTTGCCCAGAGAGGTAGTGGAGGCTCCATCCCTAGAAACATTCAAGGCCAGGTTGGATGGGGCTCTGAGCAACCTGGTCTATTTAAAGGTGCCCCTGCTCGCTGCAGGGGGGTTGGTCTAGATGACCTCTAAAGGTCCTTTCCAACCCAAAGCATTCTATGATTGATTCTGTGAATCTATGATTCACAGCCTTATTAATATCTAATTTTCTTTGTATCACTGCTGTAATGCAACTTTGAAATTGTCACTGTTGGTTTTTTATACCACAGGAAAACTGTAAGAACAAAGGAGAGAGGGGGAAATACTGTAATGGATGTTACAGTAGGTTCATTTTTTCTGTAATGAGATGATGCATCACATCAAACATACAGTCATACCTTGGAAAGAAAAGAGTATCTTAATAGCGTATCTTTTCTTTCTCTCTAGCTAATTAACAGTTAGTGCTACCCTGAAAGTAATTCTCTCTGAAATACTTTCTTACATGAAAGGAAGACAGAGGTATCCCACCAAAACAGGTTGACTTTCAAATTCTGAATGACAAACTCAAAACAACGTCCTCTTTAAAGGCCACAGATAAAAACATTGTTTTCACTTTTGTTCAGTGAGCAATTTCAATTTACTGTGAATGATGTAGCAAAAAAAATTTTTTTGGGCAATCTGGGAAAATGAATTAATCAGTAATAAAATCAATCATTATTTGATGCTTTTCCAAATATGTAGTCATTCTGACATGAGACTTTTGTGGAGTTATCCTCAAAGCTCATCCTTTGAGGAGCAGTGTGCTATTCTGACTTACGCTGAGTATTATCTTACTGTTGAATAATATTTTATTTTAAAATAGCCCTTTTTTTTTTTAATTTTTTTTTTTATTTTGGTATGGAGCCACAATTAAATGTTTGGTATATTGTCAGTGTGAAGAAAGTAATCATACTGCCACTTTGGGGATATGATAACACTGCCACAAAAGATCACAGGATTTTGAGAGATCTACTTATACGGATATTTATTTTGCAGATTAAAGTATACCTGAGGTGGCCAAGATGTGCATTCCACGTCATTCGTATACCAGCCAGAAATAGTCTATGTAGTACACAGGAGGCTTTATTTTTTCAATATTGCCTGTCTTCTTGATAACTTTTCAGTACTAAGCAGTTGGGGGTTTTTATTATGAGCACTGCTTTTGGTGTTAATCACACTCAGTCTTCGTGATTTTTGCAATCCAGAAAGAGTAGATTCACAGAAAGCTCCTCTCAGCTCGGGGACAGCTAAGTATACTGCAACTTTTACTTTTCCTCAATGTTTTTGTGTGCCATAAAGTTGTCTTTAAAATACACAAAATGTGTCTCTGCTTGCTAGGTAATTTTGCACCCTCTTCTGGCCAAGACTTTCCCTTTTTAGGCATGAATCTTCTGATAGGTGGATTCAACATGAAGTTACTCAACATTAATACCAACTGTTCACACTGAAAAGTGTATGTTGTGTATAGGCAAGCTCTTTTTTTCTAGAGAAATACCTAAACCCCAAAACATTCAGATCCTGAAGGTCAGCCATGTTCTGACCTGTTGTATTCAAATGCTTCATAGCTACATCTGAGAAAGAAAAAAGCCTATGTTGAAATAAATACCTTCTCATGAAATTGTCATCTTCTAGATCTTCCAGTGGTCCTCTTATCACCAAGATAAAAGTCTGCTCTTTTCTTACGGCAATGGACAAGGTCCTTCCAAACTAGGCAAGTTTCTATGCTGCTTTTTTATCACCACATATATGTCTTCAGCATGTATAGAAAAAAGGGAAAGTGCCATTTAAGAAAGTGAGAAAAAACCCTGCTGTAGTTCTGCAACTTGTGAAAACATTTGAATAAACCAGTACCTGCTCCTGTATTTCTCCTTGAGTCCTCCTACACTCACTGTATAAATATAAAAGTAGCAATAGCTCTGACGGCATAAGAGCATAAGCAAGACAAGGTCTGTGGGTACGTACTACCTTGAGCAACAAATCTTGGTTTGAAAACAGCTGAACAGTTCGACTACTACTCCTTAAGCATCTAATCCCACAGGATCTAAAGCAGCTGATGCTCAACTGCGGGTTTCATGACACTGCACTCACTGAACCTCTACCGAATCTTTTTAACTACAGGCATTTCTTTTCCACTTTGGAAAGGCCACTGATATTTTACATTGCTGTCAGCTGAAAGATCTCCAATTTTTGCTGCCAGCTCATTATCTGTAACAATTTTCAAAAGATGCTCAATAATTACAGGTCACATTCAGTGCTAATAGTGGTCATTCATTTTTTACTTGAACAAAAAGATATTTTGTTAATTTGGGGGTGTTTTTATAGCTTGTGCATGGCCTAGGTTGATATTTGTGATTCAGCATGTCCCAAACATAACTTAAACCTATTCTAATTTTAATATTTCTATTTCAATGCTGATTTGTATTTACTAGATTGTTCATGTTCTTCAACTGTTTTTCTGCTGCACTGCATATGGATGACTTAAAATTAGAAACCAAGCAGAACCTTGGAGTCTCCTTATCTAACAGACTACAAATACAGAAAATCCCTTGGAAGTATTTGTGGAAATTGCACCTCTGTTTCTTGGACAATCAGAGAGGCCTTATTTGCTCTGCTGATTTTTCAGTTGAATTTAACACTAAAAGGAATTATTCACATGGCCAGTGCAAAAGACACAGTATAAGTAGAAAACACATTCAGAATCCAGGCCAGCACTGTTGGACAGGCATTTGAAAAACGCCACTGGTCATGGCTAAAATATTGCTAAAATTTCTTGAAGGAAAAGCTAGGATTTTTTCTGGCATTTCCCCCCTTTTTCCAAAGGCAGAAAATGCAGTAGGCACTAAACAATAATTTTATCCACCAGTCAAACCTTTATACCCTAGTAAATTATTCCCTAGTTGTTTCCTATTCTTTCTCCAGACTGCAGGTTTTAAAATGAGGGGTCATCCCTAAGAACTTGAACTGAATTGCCATCCTATCTTCCAGCTAGTCCAATGGCCTAAGGTGCTACTCAGCTGGATTAAAACTGGCAGCATCTGGCCTTAATCAGTGGCATCAAATCTGTTGCTGTTTTTCTTTCTGGAAAATCTTAATCTTTGATTAATAGCCATCTTCTCATGGAAGTGTTGAAGCAGGATTCAGGATTTCACAAACTGTGGATACCTGGGTGGAAAAAAATCATAGTATAGTACTGGGGTTTGTAATAGAGGGCTTTGTAGATTAAGCTAAGAGAACCTCTAGTCCTCTGATTTGTTGTTACCAGGTAGAATTATTACCAATGTTTGCTTTTAAAGAGAGAGGGTTTTATAATATTTATACTTTTTAATTTACTATATGTATATATGGGGAAAATCTATATTAAAATCTGTACTTTTCCTCTGAAAGATCTTAATTTTCTTTTTTATTATCAGAAGAAATATGTGGCCAGCACCACTCCAAGCTCCTGGCTAGACTGTATTTTAGGTATACTCTAGTTTACTGTTGAGTCACTGGAGGTTCTCACAAAAAGTAGACTTCCTGGGACTACAGCACCCAGAAGTTACGGATGCTTTCCAAAGCCTCAATAAACTTTATACAGCAACTGTTTTTCTGCTATTCTGGATGATGGGGGCAGGGGCTAGAGGCTTGCACAGGATCAAAATGCCATCATTTTCACAACAGTAAATTTCACTGGTTCCAAGCTTGCTGCAGTTCCCTTTTTATTGCAAATACATCAAACTGTCTCTGATATATCTAGCATGTCAAGGCTGAAAAAGGTTCACACATCAGATGCTGACTTTGAGGGGGTGTTTAGAGGCAGGGGGGGAAGTTGACATAAGGTACAAGCAGTCTTTCAGATGAACTTAAAACATGCCATTTTTATGATCCTTTTTTTTTATTATTTTTATTTTTTTTAGCAGACAATGGGGGATAGGATAGTGGTGTCGAGAAAGGTGGCAGTGTGTTCTCACACAGGATCCATTGATTTCAGAGGACCTGGGCATATATCTTTTTCTTCCATTCCTAATAAGCAATTTCTGTTGCTGGTTAAATCAACCTGTAGTTAATGATTAAATTTCCATTACTATTACTAATATTTTTAAGTCGGAATTTGATTTTTGCTGGCATCTTCTTTCTCTTAAACAAAACTGTAGACTCAGCTATGGTAGAAACTTTGCCATGTTTTTGAGAAGTAGTCTAACTTTCTCTGTGCACAACATATAGAAAAGTGTTCTGTAATTTCATAACACTGCATATGCAAATGGCATCTTTACCCCTTTAATGTACAGTCCTTTCATTCACTCTTCATTTTCCTTTACTTATCAACCTGACTGCAGGTTTGGTTCAGAAAGAAACATCTAGCAAGAAAATTAAAATTATAAAAATATGACTTGATGATATGAACCTCTCTTTATCCATTAACTTGTGCTTCTGAAAACCCTGTGGTTTCTGCCTCCTATAGATAAAGTCTGTGCTATCAAATTTAGCTGTTAAATTCATCCTCCCCCTTTGACACACCTCAATAACAATATGTACATTCAGGCAGACAATGAAAAGTAAACTGATGGCTGTGACTCACAGAGGGAAGTCACTGGTAAGCTGTCATGATAAAATTTGGAGTAACACATGGAAAGTTCTTCTCTGTTTTACCGTAATTCTTTTTGTGAGCTTCCTATATAATCTGATTTACATCTGTCAAAGGATATTGAGAAGTCAAGACCACAAATAGCAATAAAAAGTCACCAGCCTAAAGCAGCTTTGACATAAAGCCAGGACAGACACTTGCAGCTGTATTTTCTATATCTATCTTGTAAGGGCAGGCATATCTGGAGTTCAGACCTTCAAGGAAAAATATGATTGTTCCCCTCTCAGATATGAATCCATCTTTTCTTCACACTGCTTCTATTCCCTTTTGTAAATAGGAAGATATATCTCCAAAATGAAGATTTATCTGACCATATGGGAAAAGTAGTGAACAAAATATAGTCATTTTCATGGAAACACTGCCCTATTAGACACAGATGACATGATCACAACCTTTTTTTCCTGCTCTCTCTTTATTAATCTATTAATTAACTATATTCTTCTCCTGAAGGCAATGTCCCTAAAGGGGAGGAAATATTTATGAGAGGTCCAGCTGACAACATTAGCAGGTGAATCAGTTAATCATATGTTCTGGGTTAAACAGCATTACTGTTATATAGATGCTAGATCTCTGTTCTGGGGCACATATGCTGAAAAAAAGGAAAAGACAGCACCCCAGAGAAGAATGAAAGGTACCATTATTATAACTTGTATGACAGCCCGATCTCGTTGATTATTCTCAGTATCTTATTTCAGTTTCTGTTTTAATTTCATTTACTAAAAATGCCAGCATATTTTCTGGGCTAACTGTCACTTACAGGATTTAGTAATAGATACAGAGTAGTACTTAATTACTTCTGACTTCTTGCTATCTATAAATCTGAAGTTCATGAAATAAAATTTTTTAGTGTCTTTTCCATCTCCTCTACTGTCACTTCTTAGCTGTTACCAGCTAGTAACTTTAAAGCTTGGGAGGTCAGATTTCCTATTTTACCTAGGCTCTCTCCACTTGATTGAAGTAATCTGAATGGAATAATGCAGCAAAGGATTTCTAAGTAGAAAGGGGGACTGAGGGAGGAAAGCAAACATGTAATGTTGGCTTGATATGATGGATAGATTCAAAGAGTTTAAGGCCAGAGGAATCACATGACAATCCTGTATGACTTTGTATCTCAGGGCAGTAAATTTCACCCAGTTGTCCCTATACTGACCCTATAACTTCCAGATGCCTAAACCCAACCTTTCAAATGACAACAAAAAATAGAGCAATCCCATCTCCATTGGTATTCCCTTTCACTGTGCAAACACCTTCATTGTTATTACACTTTATTTCATATTCAAATTTGGTGGTGTCATCTTCCAGCCATTGGGTAGTGCTGCATCCCTTTCTGTTAGACTACAAAGCCTCCCCAGTACATGCCATCTATAAGTACAGAAATATATAAAAATTATGAAGGTAGGCCCTTATCAACAAGGGCCTAACAGTTAATTAACTTTATTTATAAAGCTAACTTCATGCTTGGTTTAAGATAGAGTTCCACAAAACATCTAAAATTAAACTTGAACAACATAAAACTTGCATAGTTTCAGGTCTCACAATAAACTCCTAACACATACCAGGTCACAGTTTCTCATGCAAGCCCAACATCAGGTGAATGGAATGGTCATTGGTCTCATTTGTAAGAAGACACCAAAACTGGGGTGCCACATGTTTTCAGAGTTATCAAGTAACACTGCACAAGTACATACTTTGCACTTGCATCCTATCATTATTGAAATAAAAGAACAGGACACACTCTTTGTATTACCTGTGGTTTTTCATGTCTGTTCTTCTACCTCTTAATTTGTGAAATCACACACAATGAATCCCCTGACTCGGAGACTTGAAGGCCAGAAGGGTCCATTAGACCATGCAGTATGACCTCATACATATCACAAATCATAGATTTCACCCAATTATCACTATATCAATCATAGTAATGTGTGTTTGACAAACACATATTTTCCAGAGAAGGAACTAGTCTCAATGTGGAGAAATCAAAAGATCAAAAATCTAGCATTTCCCCTGATAGTTCCAGCTTTTAATCATTTCACTGTTATTAATGCATGTCATATTTTTAATTTAAATGTGCCTTCTTTACCTTTCATCCATTAGTTTTTGTCATGTTTTTCTTCATTAGCTTAAAGAACTCTTTTGTTTGGCATTTTCCCTCTCTCTGTTTTATATGCTGGAATCGAGTCACCTCTCAGTTTCTCTTTTGATGAGCTAAGTGGACCCAATTCTTCAGTTTCTCATGTAAGGTATATTATCCTAATTCAACAACCTTTTCGTTTTTAAGTGAACTTCAAATTCTCTTTACTTTGGTAATTTTTCACTAATACTTTACCACAACATTTGTCTCCAACATATTTTCTTACAGTAAGCACCACAATGCAGCGAACTTCATCTAGTCCTTTGCAACTGCAATATGCACATTAAATTATAGGGGGGAAAGATATAAACATCTAAGGCATTTTGAAAATTTTATGAGTGTAAAAATTGGCTACAGATTTAAAAAAAAAAATAAGTTGGATGTTTATAATTAATTTGCCTCAGCCTGCTCAGTTGCAACAGTCTTCTAGCAGGAAGTGGTTATCTTCCCACTGGTCACAGAATGACATGAATAGGTGGTAAATACAGTGCATTGCCAGGATAGCACATTCCCACTTTATGTACAGAAATGTCTCCACTATGTGGGTGGAATACAACAGTTCCTATCTTTACTGAAAAATCAATTTCAGTATAAGGACCACAGATTTAAGACCCTGCTTGTGTACATGATGAGTAACAAAGCTACAGAATGACACAGCCATGAGAAACTTAATAGAGAAAATTCCACCTTCGATTAGACACCACAGGAAGGAAAACATATTTGAAGCTTCGAAAAGATCTTTGAGTGTGAGAACTTGACAAGAGCTCAGATGTAGCATGAGGTCAGGACCCATTTCTTCATAGTGACTATATATTTGACCTCCTTGGCAGCCAGTCAGTCATATATTCTCCAAAGATACTTCAGTGCAGTGGATAGCATCAGAATGTTTCAAATTCAAGTTTGTGTCTGAAAATCATTCAGTAGGAACTCAAATGCAGCCAAAAAAACCAGAAGCAGAACTAGAGAATTTTTCCACACATTGTTTCTGTCCTCCTGCAATAGCAGTGCCATCAGCTGTCTATGTTATAATGACCACACGATGCAATGCAATGACATATTTGCTGTGTTCTAAGGTCTTCTTCCACAAGCTTCTGAGAAAAAACAAAACCCAGCAGGCTGAACACGGAGAAAATAACAGATCAGACGTCTGCATAGTACTAACTGAGCATCCTTAGCCATTGGTAATTCACCTGATAAGTGCTGCTCAGCATAACCTCAAAAATCAGGCATCAGCAAAAGAAATACTGGAAAGTTATCACTGGACTCCCAACCCTTCATGCCAGTTTCCTGCCAGTCTCCTATTGCATTCACCTAGTTTAAGTCAATTAAATTACACTGGATTTCCAGTTTTTTAAAAAGATCAGTAAGATCAGCTGCCATGTAAAATCACAAGGCCTGGAGTGTCAAAGAGAGTTTCAGAACATTAACCATTACCAGGTGATAAAATGCTGGCTTGAAATATGGATAGCTGTGTACTACTACCTGTTAACCTTCATAAGCATTGCCAGTTGATAAAATATGCTCATTCTACGGGAAAAAAAAGACTATTAAGAAGTAGAAAATGAGGTGTTTTGTCAGTTCAGGTTCTCTGATTTCATTCTTAACATGGTCAGGTGTATAAAGGCCAGTACATTAGATTTATATCTTTGTGTGGTAGTTTCACAAATGATAAAATCAGGTAGGTAGCTCAGGACCAGATAGGACTGTGCCTTAAGTAACTAAATAAAAATACTGCCTATCTAAAAGAACCAGTCCCAAATTGATAACTTCCTCTCCTCCTCCATAAAAATAAAATTAAAAAATCATCATCATCTCTGATGGTCCTTCATAGTGACATTGGAAACCACAGGTGTTCAGTTTATTTTCTATGTAAGGTATTTATCATACTAGCAATTTCTAAAGATAATTTGCTTGTAGCTAAATTATCTTCTCCTGCATTCAAGCCTTATTCCATAAATGTCACATGTATTACATTTGTTTGGTGAAATCTATAATTTCTGGAGAATTGGTCAAAATTATTTAACAAAACCACTAGCATTCATATTTTCAAATATGTTTAAAACACCCAGTATGATTATATTAAATGTATATCTTTTTTTCTATTAGCTATTACAGACCTTCCATAAGGAAGTAACCAACACAAACCCCAGATCTAACCTAGCTCCAAAACAGTGACCTGTGGGCTGATCTTTAATAATACTACAAGATCTGTCAGAACAGATGAGTCTGTCAGTTTGTCCTAGTATTGCACTTTCTGCAGAGGCAAGTGCCTGTGCTGTAGGAGAGGATGAAAATCTTTTTAGGTATTTGACTACTTGTACAGTACTTCCCATGGCAGGCCTTAATTTCTGATCCCCAAAGGCAAATGTTTGATCCCCTGAAGTGCTGGATTTGATTATCACTATTTTTGATTATGTAGCCACAAATGTTGTTGGTAGTCAAAACATGATGCAGTCCTTCTCTCCAGTCGGTTCCAGTAAATTGTCCCAATGACCTCCACTGACAGAAAGTGCCATGATGACTAAATGCTGTATAAATAAATGGTCCTTTTCATTGGCCTTAAATATAAAAACCTGTGATGCAAGAGTCCAAAAGCAGAGCTGGGTGAGCTGCATCACAGCCTGACCTCGGTGCCGGGGAAGATTATGGAGAGGTTCATCTTGAGTGTGCTCACCAGGCACATGGAGGACAATCAAGGGATCAGGCGCAGCCAACATGGGTTCATGAAAGGCAGGTCTTGCCTAACCAACCTGATTTCCTTCTATGACCAGGTGACCCACCTGGTAGATGAGGGAAAGGCTGTGCATGTTGTCTGCCTGGACTTCAGCAAAGCCTTTGACACAGTCTCCCATAGCATTCTGCTGGAGAAGCTGGCAGTTCATGGCCTAGATGGATGTACTCTTTGCTGGGTTAAAAACTGGTTTGATGGCCGAGCCCAGAGAGTCGTGGTGAGTGGAGCTAAATCCAGTTGGCGGCCGGTCACAAGCGGTGTCCCCCAGGGCTCAGTTCTAGGGCCGGTCTTGTTTAATATCTTTATCAATGACCTGGATGAGGGAATTGAGTGTGCCCTCAGTAAATTTGCAGATGACACCAAACTGGGTGGTAGTGTTGATCTGCTCAAGGGGAGGAGGGCTCTGCAGAGGGACCTGGACAGGCTGTATCGATGGGCCGAGGCCAACTGTATGAGGTTCAACAAGGCCAAGTGCTGGGTCTTGCACTTTGGTCACAACAACGCCATGCAGCACTACAGGCTTGGGGAAGAGAGGGTGGAAAGCTGCCTGGCAGAAAAAGCCCTGGGGGTACTGGTTGACAGCCGGCTGAATATGAGCCAGCAGTGTGCCCAGGTGGCCAAGAAGGCCAATGGCATCCTGGCTTGTATCAGGAATAGTGTGGCCAGCAGGAGTAGGGAAGTGATTGTGCCCCTGTACTTGGTGCTGGTGAGGCCACACCTTCAATACTGTGTTCAGTTTTGGGCCGCTCGCTGCAAGAAAGACGTTGCATTGCTGGAACATGTCCAGAGACCAACCAAGCTGGTGAGGGGTCTGGAGCACAAGTCTGATGAGGGGTGGCTGAGGGAACTGGGGTTGTTTAGTCTGGAGAAGAGGAGGCTGAGGGGAGACCTTATTATCCTCTACAACTACCTGAAAGGAGGCTGTAGTGAGGTGGGGGTCGGCCTCTTCTCCCTGGTAACAGATGATAGGACAAGGGGGAATGGTTTGAAGTTGTGCCAAGGCAGGTTTAGGCTAGACATTAGGAAAAACTTCTTCACCGAAAGGGTTGTCAGGTTCTGGAATGGGCTGGCCAGGGAGGTGGTAGAGTCCGCATCCCTGGAGGTCTTTAAAAGAAGGATAGATGAGGTGCTTAGGGACATGGTTTAGTGGTGGGATGGCAGGGTTAGGTTAACGGTTGGACTTGATGATCTTAAAGGTCTTTTCCAACCGAGGTGATTCTATGATTCTATGAAATGAATGACAATAAGTCAGCAAGAATCTGAAGCACAGTCCTGTGATTCCTCAACCAAGTTTTCCTTCATATTAAACTGTTGTATGCTTTTTCCTCTCCTAGCTCTAAAGCAGGCCATGAATGGTAATATTACTGTCCTGATAAGATTTTGTGCCTATTGTTAAGAGTCTGAAAATGAACAGAGAAGCAGGACACAGTTTGTCTGAGTCTCAGACCCTCTCAGTCCTCACTCACCATTACTAAGGAAATGAAACCGAATCATTCCTGCTGTGCTGCTCCCACAAGCAAACCATATAATAAAGAATATTTGATTACACAAAATGTATTTGGGGTCTAACGGTTATGTAGCAGAGGAGGTCAATCTACCACACAGCTGTTAAGTTACTCTGAATAATCAAGCATCGTTCATTTAAGGGGATGTTGCCCACACAAAAACTAAAACTGAAAAAAAACCCCATCCCACCACCCTTAAAAATGTTTGGCATAATACCTTCAGGTTATAACCTAAGATTATTAACATACCTGATGTATTTTAGGTGTTTGAGATGTATGTTTCTCTTTTGCTACTTCTCTTGGACTCCAAATTGATAAATCCATGTTTATGAACTTGCCCTGGTGAATTCTTCAGCTAGATTGGACAATTTTATTAAATTAAACTAGGATGGATAGTTTTGCCATCAGGTTTTGGTTTGTTTCACCTTCAGCTTTTCATAAACAACACGACCCCCCTCTGCACCCCCAAATTGCCAAGCCAGGATTATTTCCATTTTGATCAAATGTGTGATTCATTTTTTCCCAACTAATAAATTAGGGAAATATTCACAGAATTGTTTCTATTTATTCCTGCTGGTGTGGAATCCTCTTCTAAAAGCACACTAAACCTGGGACTACAGGAGTATCACAGGATTCCTTTAACACACAAAACTGGTCTAATAAAACTCAGTGTAACTCCTGGTTACAGTAAATGTCTTCAGGGATACCTTGTTTTAAGAGTTAACATCAGCTATTTATCCCTTTAATAAATGTACTGACCTTTTCCCAATTTCTAAGAAGAAGCAGGCCTGAAGTTTCAAAGTTATTTTAAGAATAAACAGTTAGGTAACCTCTGCAACAGAGGATCTTCACTTTGAAATGTCACAGCAATGGCTAGGTGCAGGCAGAGAGCACCCAGGAAAAGAGAACCATTCTGCGAGTTTTACTGCCATCTGAAGTCTTTGCACGACCTGAGGCATAAACTGAGATTCTTTTCTCTTCCTTTCTTTCTTCCTTTTTCTTTTTATTTTTATTTAAATCAGTATTCTAGAAAGCAGGACTTCTGGGCCTCAGTGAAACTCACTTTGGTTCATCAGGAGAAAGTTATCAGTTTCATTTACTTAATTTTATTTCTACATAGAATCTGGCAAGTTCTATGCAAGTAAAAAATAGAGAGAGAACAGTGTTCAGCTTCAAAGAGCATGGAGGTTGGGAGGGTGAAACGCAGTTTACTGTATGGAACTTTTTTTTTTTTTTAATTTGCCTTGATGGAAGTTGACAGCTCAGCCTGTACTTCAGCTCTGTCCACGGGCAGTGAAATGTGTGAGAAACCAATACTCTGAAAATTCTCATATGCATATGAAAAATCATGGTATGAAAAGGGGCCAAGGGATTAGGACAAGATAAATTTATACTAAGCTTTACACATTCCATTGACAAATTTGCTGTTTTTGCGTTGTTGCCTCCGACCTCCTGGTTACCGAGGGGATGACATTAAACTGGGAGAAAATGGCTTATTATGTGTGATAAATTCAAACAAAGATGACGCACTTTACCCACCAAGTATATCTAAGAAATTGTGAGGAAATGTCAAGCATTTCAAAAGAAAGCTGCCGTAAATTCTGATGCTGGAGACTTTAACGAATTTCTGCCAGAGTAGAAAGGTCTCTTTGTTTGGACTCAGCTGACACTCAGCGTGTGGAATATTATGAGCTCGGGGGTCACATAAAAGCTACGGGAGAGAGAAAGAAAACTGTGGATGTGACAAAACTCAGGCACTAGAGGGCTAAGAACTGGCACGAAGACTTTGCATTGACTCAGTGCAGACAGTACATGGGAATAAGCACTCACGCATCAAAAAAGGTTCAAAACACAAACAACCATCCTCTTCCGCTCACTCTCACTCATTCCCACTGCCCCCAGGACATGCACTTGGTCTTTAGGCAAGACTTGATATGTCCCAATTTTATTTTTCCTTGTGTTACAGTGAAGTTTTAGGAGAGAGGAAAGATTGGGGGAAAAGGGCGGGGGGATCCAGACCCTGGAAAACCTCCTGTCCTGCTGATGTTACATAATTGATGAACAAATGATCACACGTTGTGTCCCTGATTCAGGTCAGGAGGTGGCAGGAGGAGGAAGTGCTGTCAAATGTTTGAAAGAAAAAGGAGGTAGAGGAGTAGCAATGAGACCCCCTGCCACTGTGGCAAATTAGCTATTTCACAGCGATGTTTACACTATATAGTGCTTTTCACATTCTGACCCCTTGGGTACAGGCAAGATGGAAAGGGCAAAAATGACAAAAATGATAAGCTAAGGCAGCAAAGAAGAGCAAGTGAAACAGATTTGGAGCTCCCTTGCTCCCTTCCTGCTCCCATATGCTCAGCACTACCGGGTGTCATAGAGCTGGTAGTAGCCTCCTCACCCCAAAACCACCTCAGCAATGGCCCTTGCCTATGGCTTTGGAGGGGGTTTGGTAATGTTACCTTTGAGCAGGGGAGCAGCATGACAAGACACACTTAATTTGAAATGTTTACAGACTGTGTAGCTAAAAAAATCAATAAGTAACTGACAAATCATTATGGAGAAAGCTTGTTTTAAATTTACAACTTTGTTTTAAATCTAAAATATCCTCCTTCTTATTTCAAGAACAAAAAAAAAAGAAAGGGAAAAGTAATCCCATCAACAACAGCACCACACTTCTGCCCCCTGGATGTTCCTCAGTCAGTTCCAGAGACGTACAATACCCTCTGCCTGCCAGAATAAGCCACCTTTGTTTGGAGGTGACATAGTTTTTCCCAGCGTCTCCGACGACAGAGTATTCATTACACTCTGAAAAGAGGATCTATGCACTACATAAACCAGCAGATTCCACCTCTCCTTGGGATTTAGCCTTACCAACGAAATAAGTAATAAACAGAAAAATGCAAATTGCAGCTGAGGAGTTGCTGTCTATAAGATCTTTCAGAAGGGTCTCTCTGCTCCAGCCCACAGGTGCCTCTGCCCAGAGAGCCACATCTACTTCTGTCCTATCCATCATGTGTCAATAACAATCAGTCAGCAGCTTAACTTGGGCATCTAGCACCTGTCAAGAAAGAGGATCAATGGGAGAGCCTATAGCCCTGCACCACCCATGTGTTTTACCCAGCTCTGAATCCTATAGTACAAATCCTCTCAAAAAAAATGGTATGCAAAATTTAAATAACTTGCATATTGGCCTGGAAAGGCATTTTTAGTCTTTGTCTTTATAATTGTTGCTATATAACATTATAAGGGCATTAACATACAGTTAGGCTATGCAAATTATGCACGACTGCATGCTTTATTATAAATAGGTGTATATTCCAGTATTCATGACTGACACTTTGAGTCTGTGGCTAGTCCTAAAATGAGCATGTGAAAAGGATAAAAAATGATGGGCCTGAATCAGCCCGTCTCCTGCAAAGACAAAGGCAGTCGGTGAGGCCCACTCCTGCTGACAAGCATTGATGACAATGGGAGCATGAGCCTAAGGCTGAAGTGTTTTGATAATCCCACCTATAATGACCGTGGAAAGTTGCCAGAATTCATGAAAATGTGTTCATAATTTTCTTCTTTCTGCTCTATCAGTCTAGCATTTTGATTCATAAACTTACTATATTAACAGCATTAATAAAATAATGAACAGCCATCTTACTGTTTACTTTGACATGAGGTTAAATATATAACCCTTCCCCTACAGAAAATCCATTAGCTTTTACAGACATTGTACATTTTATGTGTGATGGTTTAGCGAAACACAATTTGAATGTTGGGATAGAAAGCTCAAGTATCTCCACTTGAACTGACCAGTCTTCCAGTTTAATTTTACAGGAACAGAGTCCTATTAATTTACTACTTTATTACAATGGCAAACAAATCTCTTCATCCCCTGCTAAAGAAGACTTTATATAAAAGACCACATTCTGTCTGCCAACCTCTCTTTAGGCACTTAAATATTATTTTTAATTCTTCAGTTCAGTGCTTCCTCAACAACTGCACGAGACGAAACATCTGTCATTTCTCAATCCAGAAATCCCTAAAGAGTCTTGTCCTGAAATAAAGAAACACAAAGGCTGGTTTTTATGAGTGTGTTTGGCAAGATGTGACCACAATTTTTTCTGCAAGTCAGAAGCCTTGACATTCCTTCAGTGAATCTCTGTTAAGCCACAAATTGCACCCCTGTGTAGAGCAGGTATCACTGAGAATATTTCCCCATCTATCTTTATGTAAACACATGCATGTATATAGAGAGTATATAGGAGTATACAGGCTCACTGACAATTTGCTTGTCCAAAGCCTGCAACCTGTTTTCCTAAAACAAGCTTTTTTTTTTTTTTTTTTTTTTTTTGTGCTTAATAATTAATAAAGTAATGACAAGGTCCAGAAATGAAAGTTTTGGTTCTCCATTTAACTCCAGAGTTGCAGTATTAAAAATACTGCAGCTTGAGAATATTCTAAGCTAGATGAGGAGGGGTACGTACTGCAATCTTGTCCTTTCAAAACAAATGCAAGAGCAAAAGTCAGCAGTTTATCCTTCCCAATATTCATTGCTGTGCCTTGGGATGGTACTGATACGAGAAAGAAAGACAACCTTTGTATGTGGGTAAGAGCAGTCAGAGCCAAACCAGCAGGGAGATCATTAGAGAGGATGGAGCTGGAATGGCAGTGAGAAGAAAATTAGGACAAAATAATTCTGCAATTTGCCAGTAAGCAAGATAAGTGGCTTTAATTAATTACTTGCTTCTGCAATCCCTTCTTTTATATATACTTTTATAGATATATTATTTACATTTAATTTCTTTACATTACTGTTATAACTCTACAAAGGATCAGTGTTGTTCTCTGGGTGACTGCACCAGAAACTAAAATCATAACTATATTCATACCTCCCTTGTCCTTCCCCTTCCCAACAGCTTTCCAATAAAAAACCAAAACAACAAAACTGCAGACCAGGGAAGATGCTCTTCGCCTTGCCCTTGCCCTGCTCTCAGTCACAGCCTCCACCTTCCCCTTGCCAGCGATTCATTACAGCGTTCCCCCTGACATTTCCCCTCCAGTTGGGTCTGGCTCTCTGATCTACTTTCTCTTTTCCAGTCCAGTGCTTGTTTAGGTCCGGCAACTGGGCAGTTGAGAGCACAGATGAGGCAAGCTCTGGTCTCATTTCTGATGCCCAGACCCATTCTCAACCACCAAAACGGCCTTTGGGGCTCTAGTTTTCCTTATACAAATCCTACAGTAATTTTCTTCATCTGGTCTAGAAAAGAGTTCCAGTTTGAGAAAGCACATATTGACCAAGTGTTTTAGTGCAGAAAGCACCAAATATCCACTAATAATCAGCAATGCTACCAGACCTACCTATAATATTTTAACTGGAATTACACAAAGGTGTTTGAGCTTTTTTTAATTAAAAAAGAACATTTCTCTCTGACTTTTTTTAGCTAATATTTTTCATTTGAACTTGATGTACTCTAAATATCATTGTGAAGTCACACCTGGGTAGTGAAATATCCAATAGAAACTGAAGGAGGGTGATGTTCGAATTAGAAAATGGAAATATGTCTCCAAAAGGGGAACTGGCTTCTGAAAAGAGCCTACCTTAAACTTTGGGCACAGTGGAATATCCATATGACTTGTCACTAATGCATTGGAGGCTAAATTGCTGTTTACAAATAAATTAAAAGGGGACTTCAGCTTATTGACCCACCAGTCCCCATATTGTAAAAATTTCCTTGATACAAAGAAGAAAATATAGAAACAAGATGTTCAGTGCTTGTATTGGAAGCAAGAAGGGTCAATACATTTATTCTCATCTTTCAAAGAGGGAACTGAGGAAGACTAGGGAGGAACAAGAGTCTCATGTTTGCTCAGTTGCATTTTATTTAACAAAAGTCCCTGATGTTGCAGAACACCAAGTCACCAGTTTTGTTAAATAATTAAGGCTGTCTAGGAATCTGTTTCACAAGCCAGGTGCAAAATTAAAAAGTTCCAGGCAGGAAACAGGAGATCACTGTACTCTTGAAAGGAAGTAGATACCAAGTAAAGATTATGTAGCAGTACTTACTGAATTTTTTAACGCCTTCCAACCAAAGCTGAAGCAATGAAACAAGGCAATTACACAAGAGCAACACAGAACAAGAGATGTCAGTGGTCATGCCCTGCCAGTAATGTTCTGGGGACGAAGTGAAGTTCCTGATAAGGTGGAATAATTTAGGAAAAACTTTAAAACATCATCTGCATATCTACACTTCCATTTTAAATCAGTCCTCTTGAAGTGCCCCTCCTCTGATATCTGACTGTGGCTCACTTCCCACCAACAGACATGTGACCAAGATTTATTAGAGGAAAAGTTTTATGAAAGCACATGTCAAAGTCTCCTGGCTGAGCTATCATAGAAGGTTCATTTTCAAGTCTTTCTGACAGTATTCAACATAATAAAGAAGTTGAATCAAAAGTGAAATGCAAATAGTAATTTTGTTCTGGTTGTTTAATAAATAAAAAGATATGATATTAATATACTCAGCACCTACTGAGAGTATTCAGAAATACTGCAGATGTTCTCCAGCTACTCCTTGATATCTCTTGAGCAGAACTGAGGCTTCATACAGAATTAGGTATTCACCTGGAAAATTACAGCTATTTTGGGAGGTGTTCTGTAGTGAGACATTTGGGTTCACCTATTGCAGATTCAGTTTCAGTCCTTCTCTTGACTATAATGTGCATTATTCTTGGTCCCATTTGAATAGCTGTGATTTTATTCAAGTCTTCCTCAGTTGTGGTTTCACGGTCATTTAAATGTAGCATAAACCTGTATGACCACAAAATGGAATGGACCTGAGCTACTTCTTTCATGTTGCTGCTACATCCTTTCTGCCATGATGATTAGGAATTATGGAGTAGAGGATATTGAGGGGAGACGTATTCATCTTCAGATATACCACAGCCTGCCACAATGAGGGATGTAATCAACTGTTCTCCATTTTCAGTGGCAATAAGACCACTAGTATGCCTAAACTGCAAGAAGGGAGATTTAAGTTAAGCATTAGGAAAACCTTGCAATGGTAAGATAATGAAGCACTGGGATGAACTGCCTAGGAAGCTGGTGTTTTTTGTGTCACTTCATTGTTTTTAAAAGCAAGTGAGACAAATACTTGCAGAAATAGTTTATGTACTGTTTATTCTGCTTTGGGGCTGAGAGATGGGGCAGATGATCTCCTGGGGTCTTTTCCAGACCCTATTTTTTTATGATACCACACGTGTTGAATAGGAAATAAGGATTATATTCCAGTATGAATCCAAGTAGCAGCCAGTCCATCAAAATCTGTACTTTCAAATAGATGGGATGTTTGTCACTCCTTGCAATAAAGGGACATGACAGAGCCATTTTTAACTTACTCCTCCCCATTTTCCCACCTCTCCCCCCTACAGTGAAGAGACTGAAATCAGTTGAAGAACCATGGCTTTCTCAAACATCAAACCATGACTGATATTTGATCAGACTCAAGACAGGGAAGTTACTTCATTTTCCCCATGGACAACTATCCATAATCTAGACTTAGAATTAAAAGCATTAAATGTAGTCAGCCTTTTCTCTTGATGAAATAAGAAAGAAAAAAAAAAAACACCAAACCAACACCAAAACAGTAATTCTGCCTTGACACTATTTTATGATTTTTCTATAGGTAAAATTTAAACTGGAATCCTCATGTGATGGTTTGACTCTGGCTGGATGCCAGGGGCCCACCAAAGCCACTCTATCATTCCCCTCTAACCAGACAGAGGAGAGAAAAGTAAATCAAAAGGCTCGTGGGTCGAGATAAGGGCAGGGAGAGATCATTTTATCAGTTACCATCACGGACAAAACAGACTCAACTTGAAAAAAAAAAAAAAAATTTATTATCAATCAAAATCAGAGAAGGAGAGGATAAAAACTGCTAAGTCTTAAAAACCTTTTCCCCCCCTCCCTTCTTCCTGGGCTCAGCTTCACTCCCAGTTTCTCTACCTACTCCCCCCCAGCGGCGCAGGGGGACAGGAATGGGGGTTGAGGTCAGTTCATCACACGTTGTCTCTGCCACTTCTTCTTCCTAGGGAGAGGACTCTTCCCCTGCTCCAGCGTGGGGTCCCTCTCACGGGAGACAGTCCTCCATGAACTTCTCCAACATGAGTCCTTCCTACAGGCTACAGTTCTTCACGAACTGCTCCAGCATGGGTCCATAATTTCCATGGGGTGCAGTCCCTCAGGAGCAGACTGCTCCAGCATTTGGTCCTCTGTGGGGTCACAAGTTCTGCCGGCAAACCTGCTTTGGCGTGGGCTCCGCCCCCAGAGGTCCTCAAAGTCTTGTCAGGAATCTGATCTGGTGCAGGCTTCCCATGGGGTCGCAGCCTCCTCCCTTCCGGCATCCACCTGCTCCAGTGTGGGGTCCTCCACGGGCTACAGGTGGATATCTGCTCCACCGTGGACCTCCATGGGCTGCAGGGGGACAGCCTGCCTCACCATGGTCTTCACCATGGGCTGCAGGGGAATCTCTGCTCCGGTGCCTGGAGCCCTCCTCCCCCTCCTTCTTCACGGACCTTGGTGCCTGCAGGGCTGTTTTCTTTCGCATCCTCTCACTTCTCTTCTCTCTCCGGCTACTGAGCTGCAGCCAGGTTTTTTTCCTTCTTAAATATGTTATCACAGAGGCGCTTCCACCGTCGCTGATTGACTTGGCCTTGGCCAGCGGCGGACACAGGGAAAACTTCTAGCAGCTTCTCACAGAAGCCACCCCTGTACCCCCCCCACTACCAAGACCTTGCCACAGAAACCAAATACACCTCAGTATCTAACTTTTCTGACACCTCAGAGGGCAATATATCCTGAAGTCTTCTGATGAACTTTCAGTCACATTGGGCAAAACACTAGGCTAAACTTTTTGCTAATACATATACCTCACACTTTCAGATTTGTCCTAAGGCTGATAAAATCTCCTCGTCAATCATGGCCACCAAAATGATAGAGCAAATATTATAAACATTTTCATAAATCAATGTCTCTTTTAAATCAGACATACAGATGTTATATTTACACAATTTATTTAAAAGGATGAGTAAATCCTGTGATGTCAAGCCATTAAGACCTATACAGTTGTACTATTACAGTACATAAATGTTGTGGCTCAAAAGAAAGTTCTGAGTAGTGAATTCCATTTAAATGTTTAACTATCCATATATCATTCCCCTCCCTCCCCCAACATTTAACAACATTAACAACAACAGGAGAGTCAAGGAGAATCTCCATATCTCCATTCTTTACTGGATGCAGGGGGAACCATAGTGACAAAGGATGAGGATAAGGCTGAGGTACTTAATGCCTTCTTTGCCTCAGCCTAAGGTATAAGTCTTTAATAGTAAGGTTAGCTGTTCTCCAGGCACACAGCCTCCTGAGCCACAAGGCAGGCATGGGGAGCAGAACAAAGCTCCCATGATCCAAGAGGAAATGGTTAGTGACCTGCTTGGCCAATTAGGCACACAGAAATCCATGGGGCCAGATGGGGTCCACCCAAGGATACTGAGGGAGCTGTCGGAGGTGCTCACCAAGCCACCTTCCATCATCTATCAGCAGTCCTGGATGACTGGGGAAGTTCCACTTGACTGGAGGTTGGCAAATGTGACGCCCATTTACAAGAAGGGCCGTGGGGAGGATCCGGAGAACTACAGGCCTGTCAGTCTGATGTTGGTGCCAGGGAAGGTTATGGAGAAGATCATCCTGAGTGCCATCACACAGCACATAAAGGACAACCAGGTCATCAGGCCCAGTCGGCATGGGTTTATGAAAGGCAGGTCTTACTTGACTAACCTGATCTCCTTCTATGACAAGGTGACTAGCTTAGTGGATGAGGGAAAGGCTGTGGATGTTGTCTACCTAGACTTTAGTAAAGCCTTTGACACCATTTCCCACAGCATTCTCCTGGAGAAACGGATTGCTCATGGCTTGGATAGTCATACTCTGATGGGTAAAAAACTGGATGGATGGGCCCAAAGAGTTGTGGTGAATGGAATGAAACCCAGTTGGTGGCTAGTCACAAATGGTGTTCCTCAAGGCTCAGTGTTGGGGCCAGTTCTGTTTAATACCTTTATCAATGACCTGGATGCGGGGAATGAGTGTACCCTCAAGTTTGCAGATGACACTAAGCTGTGTGGAAGTGTTGGTCTGCTTGAGTGTAGGACAGCTCTACAGAGAGATGTGAATTGATGGGCTGCGGCCAACTGTATGAGGTTCAACAAGGCCAAGTGCCGGGTCCTGCACTTGGGTCACAACAATGCCATGCAATGCTACAGACTTGGGGATGAGTGGCTGGAAAGCTGCTTGGCAGAGAGGGATCTGCATGTACTGGTCAACAGCTGACTGAATATGAGCCAGCAGCGTGCACAGGAGGCCAAGAGGGCCAAGAAGGCCAATGGCATCCTAGCTTGTATCAGGAATAGTGCAGCTGGAAGGAGAAGGGAAGTGATTGTGCTTCACACTGGTGAGGCCCCACCTCAAATACTGTGTTCAGTTTTGGGCCTCTCACAACAAGAAGGACATTGGGGCACTGGAGCATGTCCAGAGAAGAGCAACAAAGCTGGTGAGGGGTCTGAACCATAAGTCTTACAAGGAGCGGCTGAGGGAACTGGGGTGGTTTAGCCTAGAGAAGAAGAGTCTGAGGGGAGACCTTATCGCCTTCTACAACTACTTGAAAGGAGGTTGTAGCAAGGTGGTTGTTGGTCTCTTCTCCCAAGTAACAAGTGATAGGACCAGAGGAAATGGCCTCAAGTTGCACCAGGAGAGGTTTAGATCAGATACTAGGAAAACTTTCTTCACTGAAAGGGTTATTAGGCACTGGAACAGGATGCGCAGGGAAGTGGTCGAGTCCCCAGCTCTGGAGGTATTTAAAAGATGGGTAGACGAGGTGCTTAGGGACATGGTTTAGTAGTAGACAGGTACAATTGGACTCGATGATCTTAAAGGTCTTTTCCAACCAAATGGTTCTATGATTTAAATTTAGTAATTAGTTTCACAAAGAAAATATAATTAATTTGCTACTCTCTGATTAGCAAGTTCAAACATGGCTTCCTACACCCTAATCAGTCAGAGTGTATCGTGATTATTGACAGTTACTTAAGTGAATTATGGTTCATGTTCTCAATCTAGCTTGGACATCAACATGAAATATGATTTTTGCAGTTGATGGTCTTTGAAGCCAGAATGAAGGGGGATTTTGTTAAAACCTGTCCCTAAATGCAATTATTATTAATCCAAATAAATTTTTACTAATATACAGCATATCACTCTTTCATACACTGCCTTACTCAAGATCAGCTGGAAGTTAACAAGCTTTGTCATTAATGTTCTAGGTCCTTTCAGTGATGAAACTTTTCTTAGAATACAGGCTTTCATGGAAGTTCTTTCTACAGTATTCAAATTTTGAAGTATAGGTGACAAAGAACAGAATATTTGTAAGCAATGCAACCTCTAACTGAAATGAAATTTGGTCTTTGAATCTTTGCCTCACTTCTCTCTGCAATTAGGTTTCAAAATTCCATCAAACTTGTGTATATCCTTATTAAAATGTTTTAAAAAGTAAACATAACTGTGCAGTCAAAATTTTAGTGAATATTTATGTACATTTTTAAAAAAATCATTCTACCTAATATATTTTAAAACTTCTTTGATCCTTTTATGTGAATCTCAACTGATTTGACCAGGCTAAAAAATTATTGTATCAACACACAGCTCGCTCAGAAAGAACATGAACATGATGGTGGGTTTGGGAAAAGAAGGAAGACACAATTCTGCACAGTTTGTTTAAAATCTATAGTAGAAAGTAGTAAGAAGGAACTTAGTAAGAAGGAACTAAGGAAGTTTCTGAAGAAAGCTTCTTTTCACAATGAATCATAAACAGAACTGCATCATACCAATTCCCAGGAAAGTCCTAGTATCTATCAAGATCCAAATACCATTGCTTACCTTCATTCCCTAAAATAGATCTCAGCTGCAGCAATTTCTAAACAGTTATAAAACCACCTGACATGCTACAAATCTTGCATTACACCATTACATTTCTAATAGTCACACACTTTTGTGGAGTTTTAATTCACTGGACTCTAGGTGGCTCAAATCCCTTGGTTGCTATAGGTCATCATGACCAAACTGCCCCTGTTCCCTTGCAAGTTTGTCATCTCCAGTGTCACTGAAAGCTGAATCTCAGAAGCCAGACTTCTTAAAAAAGGCTTACTGTCTTTTTGGCAACAGCCTTTGGTCTTTTCCATGTCATCTGCTCCTCAGGAAGAGGAATGAACATCACAGGTCTAAGTGGTATTCACCCATGAACATCCCATGACACTTCACCCGTGAGCTGGGTAAAGAACTTCTCTTTGTGTTTTCTTGTGATCCTCCATAATGGAGAACAGTTATGTGGGGAATCAATGCCAAAAGCAATGGATGTAATGTGGAGAGAGAAACTGGTTAAAACTTGAGGCTTGAGAGTCTTCATTAATGTGAAAGTAATAAAGGCCCATCCACTAACTGGAAGAGGCTGAGGCTGGAAGGGTGTTATATTCTGCTGTCAGGCACCATTTGGGGAGATTTTTTTTCAAAATGGCAGTCTACTTGCAGACATTTGATGTTCCTCCAATGCAATAGTTGGACCCTTGCTGACTATAACAAAATTATTGCTGAATTTTTTGCCTATCAGGATTATAAAGTTTCATTTGTCCTGTAAAATGATTACTTGATTCTTCATTATTTGGTAACAGGACTTTCAAAGAAGAAAAAAAAATTACTTTTGAAATACCAAGAACAGCACTCTGCTCTTTGATTATTGTTGTATGCCAAAGAAAAATCCATAGACACATTTTTGGTAAGCATAAAAAATGAGATATTGTAAATCAAACCAATGTTTTAAAATGGGAAATTTGGTTGAGGTTGTGTAGCTCTGAAAAGGAGGTGTGATCCATGGCTGTTGCAATCTCCTTGTGCAACTCAAGAGTATCTTTGTCAACGCTTCTTTACCCTTCCTGCTAAAACTAGCACCCATTTGTCACTTCCAGCTTCCACTTCCAGTATTTATTTTAGTAAAAGAAAGCCCATTTTGAAATGTCGTAAGAAATGATCATATTTTCTTCTGTTAATGTTTTGTGAATAATTCATTCCACAGTCAAGACCCTGTGTACCTAGTTTCAGCCTGGGAGGAATTTTTATCAGATGTATAAGCTCTGCAAAATAAGAGGTTTTAGTAGAAATGCTATCTTTAAATTAATTATAGCAGTGCTAGCAGGCACCATTATACTGTAATAGTTTATGAAAATTCCCAGATAGCAGTAGCTTACATCAATTGTAATATGACTTTTTATGTTATGTTCTACAAATACTCATAATTGTTAATGGTTTCAGTGTGACTTACATAAGAATCAGCACAGAGGACACCAGGAGGCAACTTGCAAGAAAGTATCAGCAGCCACCGCAGACTGATTTGGGTTCAGTGGTACTTTCTGAACCCTGCTGCATTTAGTCATGCTTTTAAATTTATTTTTATTTTTCTTCTTGTCCCACTCTTCCCTTCCCCCCCCCCCCAAGAGACATGGAAGGAAACAATTCTGTTTCACTGAAATCCATCTAGTCACGAAGGTAATTGCCATTTAGTAGTAATCAGCCAGTGATATTAGTTTTCTCAAAAAAAAAAGAGAGACCATTTTTGTAGTATAGCAACAAATGTTAAGACTATACTCAGCTTTCTAGCATAGACTAGAATAATTTAAGTTGTAAGGGACCTTTGGAGATATGTATTGCAACTTCAGTTCAAAGCAGGTTGTTGTGGTTAACCTGGCAGGCAACCACACAGCCATTTGCTCACTCCCTTGCCTCCCCAGGGGGATATAGGAGAGAATCGGAAAAAAAGTAAAACCCCAAGGGTTGAGATAAAGACAGTTTAATAAAACAGCATGAAATAATAATGATGCTGATAATAATAATAATAGAATATACAAAACAGGTGATGCACAATGCAATTGCTCACCATCTGCTGACTGATGTCCAGCCCATTCCCAAGCAGCGATCACTGTCCCATGGCCAACTCCCCACAGTTCACATACTGAGCAGGATGTCATATGGTCTGGAATAGCCCTTTGGCCAGTTTGGGTCAGCTGTCCTGGCTGTGCCCCCTCCCAGCTTCTTGTGCACCTGGCAGAGCATGGGAAGCTGAAAAGTCCTTGACTAGTGTAAGCACTACTTAGCAACAACTAAAACATCAGTGTGTTATCAACATTATTCTCATACTAAATCCAAAACACAGCACTATACCAGCTACTAGCAGGAAAATTAACTCTGTCCCAGCTGAAACTAGGACACAGGTTTAATTAGATCAGGTTGCTAAGGACATCACCGAGGCAAGTTCTGAATATCTTCAAAGATAGAGATTCCACAACCCCTTTTGGGCACCTGTGCCAGCATCTGAGCACACCCACGGTGAAGAAATTTTTCTGATCACTAATCAGAATTTCCCTTGTTGCAACATGTGACCATTGCATCTTGTCCTATCAGTGTGCACCTCTGAGAAGAAATTACTTCTGTCTTCTCTATGCCCTCCCATTAAGCAGCTGTAGATAGCAAAATGATCCCACTCAGCCTTCTCTTCCTAATGCTGAACAAACTCATTTCCCTCAGCCTCGTCTCATACAGCACATCCTCCAGCTCCCTGACCATCTGTGCGTCAATGCCTTCCTTGTATTGGGAAGCCTCAAACTGGACACAAATGCCACAGCGAGAGGATCACTTCCCTTGACCTGCTGGTTGCACTCTTGTTAGCACCTGTGTGCCTTTGCTGCAATGGCACACAGCTGACTCACATTCAACCTGTCCACCAGGACCTCCAGGTGCTTTTCTGCTAGTGTCTGCAACCCTGTCCTGCAGCTTATCAGTCACTTTCCTCAACTAGGTACAGCCCACAAATTTTAGTTAAACAGTATTGCTCCAGCTACAATCCCTGACGGATGTCACTCTTAACTGGCTACCAGCTGGAGATTCTATCACTGATCAAAACCCTTCAACCCCAATGGTCCAGTGAACTCACCTTAACGTCCACTTACCCAGACCATATGTCACCAGTTTGACTATAAGGATATTGTGGAAGACTGTTCATGTGTTTGGAAATGACTTTCAAGAGATTTGTTCCATAAACTTCCCAGCATCCTTCACTATAATGATTTATTCACCTTACAGAGGTTCGGTTCATTTCATTTGATTCTAGAAGGCACAGCTTAGATGTTTACCTTAGGAAGAGAGGAACTGTACATTAAAAGTGCCAATTTCTTACAATTGGCTGCAGAACCAATCTGCATAAGGACATCTACAAGTGGACAGATTTTGCCCCATGTACCCTATTGCCCTGGGTTCCTATTCTTTCTGTGTATAAGCAAGTGTAATTTAGCCTATTATGCACAAAACAGAACCGTTTTAGAAATATCCAATATGTGTAATAACATTCATATCCTGCTCAAGATTACTCTTCTTTGGACAAGCTCACTGCTTACACTGTCAGGCATAATCTCAATACCTGTACAAACGCTAAGGCAATATCCATGACTATACCCTTTTCCTGGGTAAAGCATGTTTTCTTTCTGTGCCACTGCAACTGACTACTTCAGAAGAGAAATAGGGCCTGCTTGGATTTATAGCACAATTAGATGCTCAATATAAAATTCTGACCCAGGGGAAGTCAATGGAAAAAAGTCTACTCATCCCTAACAGCTTAGTTTGTCCTTGAGTTTACAAAGCTGAAGGAATGCAGAAAGGGAAGCTTCTACAGATCTTGATTTCACCCAGACATATATAAAAAATTAGCATAATCAGCATGTGTAGCTAGGAAAAAATCTTTTACGTTCCTTGACTAACTTAAGAACAGTTAAAGGTTCTAGTTTGTTAAGGTCAGCCCCACAAGTTTAAGGGCAATCTCATACAAATGTCTTCACAAAAAAGTATAAAGCATTTTTTAAAAATTTGAATATTCACAATAAATATCCCCATCTCAAATCTTCTATATGTCTGCTACTTTAAATTTAATAAGTCAGTGAAAATATATTTTCATAACTTTCTTTTTTCATTATTCCAAAAAGAGAGACAGAGAGATGGCTTCAGTATTTGCCAAAATCATCAGCAGTTGTATTACATCTCAGTGTAAATGTTCATCAGGCTACGCTTCACAAAAAAAAGCTCTTTCAAATTCACTTTTTTTCTTTCTCCTTTCAATGCATTAGAATAAAAAAATGGTTTAAAGCACCATGCCATTATTTTAGAGCTAAACAGTTAAATGTTTTATACAGGAACATCAAAACCATATATGCTTCAAACACCCAGCATTTTTTTAATGGCTTTCAGATAAAACAATTTATTTATGCAATTAACAACAACATGCAATTTCTAATAATTAGCCGATAATAGTTATCCACAAAGTACTTTATAGAATTGCCTTCTGAACTGCATTCATTCTGTAGGGAACCACTGAAAATTAGACTATAAAATTACCAGAAAATGTACTGCATTAACAAGAATTTTCTGTATTTTGTTTCCCCTACAAATTTATGGACTTGAATATTTGTAAACATTTGTTTTCAGGGAAAGACATCAGGTCCAGTCACCTCACATTTATACAAAGAAATAAATATTGCAGCAGCATTTTCTGAAAGATTATATTTAAACTAAATTTTCAGCAAAAAATGTGATCAAGTATCTTCACATTGCTGTTTTGCAAACTGTATATTTAAAAAAATAACCATTAGTTTGCTCTCAAATGATAAGTTTGGGGCATTTTAATGGCCTTATGACTACTGATCATTTTGAGTTTGCACTTTTGAGCCTTCCATGACAAAAAAGGTGGCTAGAAACAGTATTTATGTGAAAGTTCAAGCTTGCACCTGATTTGAGACTTCTGGACCTGGAGCTGAAGCACCTTGCTAGTTTATGATAAAGCCAAGAAAGCTAGGAGCAGGTTCAGGAGGGACAGTTAGGTGCTCTCAGTTCAGGAAGGTTTATACAGCTCCATTTAAAACAACAGTCAAAGGTTCCATTTTACTAAGTCCAGGCACACAAGCCTCACACAATCTCTCTCCTCTTTTACACATAGGTTACAGAAGAATTAGGCTATTCCTCTGATTTCTATTGGCACAAGGACACTTTTGAAAAAAAGAAAGTTCTTTTTTGTGGATCTTCTTTTAGATATGGCTAAAGGTCTGAATGAATGCTAGAAAGAAAGGGCCAGAGGGCCATTTTCTGACCATGATAAGCTGGTATCATTAAAGCGCAGAAACATTTTGAAATTTACATTTAAGTATTTATCTATATCTGGACAAACAGGTTTTGTTTTCTGTGCTCTCAGATATCTACGTCTCCGATCTATCTGGAACTTATTTCTAAGCAAGGCTCTGACTGTTGCCTGTTGTACAACTGGGTCTACTGTAGACCAGCCACAACACAGAAGGCAAGTGACAAATAACTATTCTACCAACATGCTCTCTTGCTATTAAAAGATATGATGGTCCAATAACATTGCAGACTTTGAAGAACACATTCTATTTATTTATATTAGTACAAAAGAAAATATTCTTTAAGTGCTTGTGCTGTTGTGTGCCTGCCAGCTCAGGAAGGTGGTGAAATACCATCCATCCCCAGAAAGAACAGCCCAGATAAAGCCAACAAAAGCAGGTTTATAATGTAAAATTGAAAGTTAAGCTTTCCTTTGAAGACAACAGGGAATAGTCATGAGCTGGGGTAGCTATTAGGAGCAAGTCCTGAAGTGGTTTCAATTCACGCGGAGTTTCTCTGCCTTAGAAGATGTGGCTTCTGACCATATGATGGAATTTCTCAGAATGGCTGATGTAGAAAGTAGCAACAATTATGAACTGGGACTTGAAGGCAAAAAGATGGGACAATGAGAAGCATATACATTTAATCAGGAAGACAAAAAAAGGGGGAAAATATAACGAAAATATTTGAAAAATCATAGTAAGAGTAATTTAAAGTTTAAGAACTAGCTGACAAATGTAGAGACAAAAAAAAAAGGTAAATGGTATTTTAGTTAGTAAAATTATATTTATAACCACACATGCATTCATCTTGTGGACTATTTCTTTGTGCATTGGCAATATTCCTGGTTCTTCCAACAATGATCAGAACTAATCTGACTTTGAGCAAGGGGAATGAAAGTCGGGATATTCTGAAGAGGAAGTTACCCCACTACTCTGGGACTTGCCATCATTTCCTCTCACTTGAATGATATAAACATACTTTGCATGATAACCTTCACATTCTTCCAACAACTGCTCTATTTTCTTAGTTGATACCACATCTGGGAAAGTCACAATGTGCTTGTGAATTCTTGGGACTCCAAGAGACTGTGCAGATTCCTTCTGAAAGTATTTCTGAATAACTCCTGTGTCACTCAAGTGCACTTATTTTTCATTTTCTAAAAATAAATACCAATTATAATACAAAAAGATAGTATTTGAGTTCTCTTTAGACTTATTTAGGCCAATAACTGACAAACTGAAAAAAGTCCTGAAACTAGAAATCTGTTTGTATGACATGCACCATATTTTATTCCTAGTCAGTACACCGATCCTACCATCTATTACCACTAACCAAACAGGATGAACTAAATGTTCAGGCCTTTTACCTGTGTACTAAGTCTTCCTTGTGTTGGTAACTCTAAACCACTTCTGGGTACAAATTCTCCTAATTATCTGCCATAGAAGGTAGAATTCATACTGATTACTTAGGGGCCTAATTTAAGATCCTTGCTCTTATAAAGCATGCCAACAAAACGGTTAACTCAAAAAGAGTGACTTTCAGCATATAACCAAGGTGCCAGTAGCTGTTCTTTCACAACATATACTTTCCTAAGCAAGGAGTTTAAGATTTTAATTTAGGCATCTGAGTACTTGTCTAAGTGAGGCAATATAAATATTCCTGAATAATCCATGCAACCATAGTTCTGTCACTACTCTAAGTTTCAGCAGAAGCTGGAACACCAGATTTTACATTCTTGTAGAGTCCAGCTAAGGCAGATGCAAAACAGCTAATTCTGTACATCTGAACTTTAGCTTCAAAGCTTCCTGTGGAGCCCAAGAGTGAGTGATGAAGTCAAGGGGTTTACATTTGGTCCAGTCTGAGTTCACAAGACCCCTCAGTATTAATTTCACTTCTAAAGCTAGTTGGCTTAAAAAGCTCCCAAATATGGAAAGCACTTAACACCTTGTAAAAAAGCCATTGTGATCATTTATCCCTGCCACAGATCTACAGTATATTTTCTTTCTGACATAACTGGGGATAAAATCACTTGATAAGGCAGAAAAAAAGTAGCAGAAATGTGGGACTTCTGAGCTCTTCCCTTTCTATTTGCAGACATATGTATGCATCAGCATACGGTACTCTCACAAGAAGACAGGAGAGAAGGGTAGTGACGAAGCAGAATACAGATTAATTTTGCTACCTTTTATCTTTTACTTTCATTAAGAAATATTTAGAGAACAACCCATTTTGCCTAGCCTGGTAAAATAAGCCTTCAACTTTCTTACTGACAGCTTTAAAAGCATTTATTTTGTTAGTATTTCTTCCTATTTCTAATCTCAGATTTATGTACAAAACCACTTTGTTTTTTCTGGTTCTCCTTGAAAAAATAACTAGGCCAGTGACCCAATATAAATAGTTTGAGCAGCCAAATACACTATCCATTTTGGCAGATATAGTAAATGAATGACTGATAATTTTACTCATATACATAATGTTTTCTTCTTCTAAAGTAGATTTTTTTTTCAGACTTTCCCCCTTCATATTAATGCTGGCATGCCTTGAGAAAAACTAACCACACGTTCCTCTTCCCATTCTGAATAATATCTTTTGGCAGGAAGAATTTGTTGATCAAGGTAAAAAATATCTTTCTTGACAGAGCTATCATTGCACAGTGGCATTTCTACCATTCCAAGTTATGCTTGGCCTTATGACAGACCAAGAAGTCAAACAAGTAGCGGATGCTGTTTATCTCTATACTCTGTACCAGAATTCAAGACATAACATAAAGCATTCATTTCTAATGAGTTCAGCAACAGCATCTTTAGTCAGACTGAGTAGTATAGCAATTTTCATAGCAACTGCTAGTGGAAGAGCATTTGTGGGTGAAAAAATTCTCATTAAATACATGGATCTGTGTTCTTGGTCTTCCCCTTAACACAGTCTTATACTGAACCCCCATGTTATCAGGTATTAGCTGGAATGTAACACATATGATAGCAAGACATCTTGCCTACTTCTGGATTATATCCTAGAATGATGACAAAGGGTAGAGATTTTCTCTTTGCCCAATCAAGTGCTAATTTTCATTTGTTAGAAACAATTTTAGTTCCCAAACCAAGTATTCTTTCATCACAATGCTACATGCTGGAGAATGCAAAAACCTCTACTCTGCTCATGCAACTTCCTTATTGATAATTGCTTTGATTCATCTCCTGTGAATTAATCTGCTCTGATTCTAGTTACTACAGCTCTTTGTTCCTATGTCATCTGAATCCGAATATAAGGAGGACAGCAAAACAGTTTCTTTCAAAGCTCACATACTCTTGACAACCAGATGTGTTCAGATAACCAGAGTTAGGCAGAATGTCAGATTAAAATTGTTGCTCATGATCAACAAATCACAGGTCATAACTTTTTAGAGGTTCAGTACTGACTTAGGCCCTAATCCTTTTAAAACAGATGCACACGTTTGATTTTATGAAGGTGACACAATTCAGACCCAGTACAAACTGTTCATGATACCACAATTTGACATTTGAGGCTGGTTTAACAAAACTGAGGTCCAGCAGTGAATAACTAACTGCAAGTGTGAATAACTAACTGCAAGTGTGAATAACTAACTATACAAGTCAGCCTCTTGTACAGTAGCATAATTTTGTGAAGCAGCTGACCTTTATTGTATCTGCTGAAGAAATTACCTGTGAATATGCTGAAGAACAGCTGATGATCTTAACCATTATATGGAGTTTCTACTGTAAAGTGATAAAATTTACATTTTATGCAAAATAAGTAAATGACATTCACAGCTTTAACCGTAAGTACAGTTTGTGACAAGAAAATTTAAATCAACAGCAAATGACTTATGGGTTTCTAACTGAGATTTGTAATTAAAAAAAAAAAAAGGTGGGAAAAGCAGTAGATAGAAGTTGGGCTAAAAATTCAATCAACCTCTTTCTAATTAAGCATTTTCTTTTCATATAAATGAAATTGAATGTTCCTTTATATATCATCCTCCATAAAGAAAAGCAACCTTTTAGCAAGTCCTGCTCCAGCCAAAATGAAAAAACTTGGATAAAACTGAATGATCAGATCAGTCTTTGGGTGTTTCACTTATGGTAGCCTCAGGCAGGGAGGGAATAGTTTACTCCTTTCTTTAGAGTAATTCTGCCTTCAGAGTGAATATAGCTTTCCATGTTACAGTGTTTTCCTAGTTCTTCTACACAGTCATGTAAAGTGAGAACCTCATACAGTGAAACAAACTATTATTTCAAGTCTCTATCTAGCTTTGTTGTACAAGGTAGCTGCAGTTTCATTTCCAAGATGAGCTCTTCAATACCAATTTGATAGCCTTCCATGATGAAAAAAAGTGGCTGAGCAAATGAGGGAAGAGTGTGGATGTTTGTTTATATTGACTTTAGCAAGGCTTTGAACACCGTTTCCCATAACACTCTCATTGGCAAACTGGTGAATTACAGAGCAGAGAAGCAGGACAGTGAGGTGGACTGCAAACAGGCTGAACTGCTAGGCTTGAAGTCCAGCTGGAGACCAGTCACTAGCGGTGCACCCCAGGAGTAGATACTGGGGCCAGTACCATTAACATTTTCATTAATGACCTAAATGAGGGGTCTGAGTGCACCTTCAGTGCTGATGACACAAAAGTGGAAGGACTGGCCCATATGCCAGGGGGTTGTGCTGCCATTCAGAGAGACTCTGACATGCTGGAAAAATGGGCCAGCATGAAACTCATTAAATTCAACAAAAGGAAATGAAAAGTCTTGCCCCTGGGAAAGAATAAGTCCATACACCAATGTATGGGGGGGTCAACTGGAAATCAGCTTTTCAGAGAAGAACCTGGGGACCCCTGGTGGACAGGTTGACCATGAGCCAGCAGTGTGCCCCTGCAGGAAAGAAGGCCAAGAGCCTCCTGGGATGCATTAGAAGGAGTGTGGTGAGCGGGTTGATGGAATTGGTCCTTCCCCTCTACTCAGCACTAGTGTGAAACTTCTGGAGTACTGGTCCAGTAAGATGACTAAGGGCTCAGAGCACCTGCTACATGAGGACAGTTTGAGAAATCTGGGACTGTTTAGACTAGAGAAGGTTCTGGAAGGATCTTATTAATGTCTGTAAATACCTGAAGGGGGAGGAGGAGCGAAGAAGACAGAGCCAGGCTCTTCTCAGTGGTGCACACTGAAAGGACCTTGGGCAAAGACTGAAATCAATGAAGTTCCACTTGAACATAAGGAGAGAAAAAAAAAAACCTGAATTTTTTTATTGTGAGAGTGGTCAAGCACTGGACCAAGCTGCCCAGAGAGGTTGTGGAAATATCCTTGGATATATTCAACACCTGACTGGACAAGATCCTGCATAACTAGCTCTAGATGACCCTGCTTTGAACTGGAGAGTTGGACTAGACCATTTCTAGAGGTCCCTTCCCACCTCAACTACTCCATGATTAGGTATAGGGAGCTAGATATGGTCTTAACTGCATCTTGCTCCTCTGTCACAGGACAGATGCTCATGGATTTTTCTCTTATTTTCAATCACATGGTTTTCAAATTGTCCTCAAGTACACTTCAGTTATCTTTGGTAGGACGGTATTTCATTTTTTCTTTAGGCCTGCTTCTATTTTGAGTTTTCTTCTAGTTTCTTTTTTCTTCCTTCCATTGTTCTTTACCTGCCTTTGAAAGTCTAGTACACAATCCTTTTCGTTACATTCCTGAGAGATTCTTTTTTGTTTTTTAAATGTTTACATATAAACTGTATCTTTCTTTTCATTTACATTTGTTTGAAACTGATAGCTCTGACCCTGGAACTCACTACTTGTTAGAAATACCATATTTTATCACAGCTTTCCTCTTTCTCTGTAACTTTTCTCCTTCCCTGCTTTGTTCTACTAGACCACTCTTTTTCTTCTATTTACTTTTTAAGTTCATGTCTCTTCAATTCTCTCTAGTTCATGATTACAGTGTAAGGAAAATAATTAAAGAAACATCAAAAACTCAAGGAAAAACTTTTTTTCTAAGTCTGTTGTTCAAGGAATGGAATAGGCACTCACCAGAAGATGGAACTCAGAGTTATCCAAATCTGAGAAGGGGCAGAATTTCTTCCTGCTTAAGAAATTACCCCTGTTCCATCCACTCTTCTTGAGGCAGGGAACTGACAGACTATAGTCAAGATGTGAAATCAGAAATGCAAATTTCAACAAACTTCCATACCACTGTGGAGAGGAAGACTACTGTGGAAAGAAAGATTCCTGACCACCTGCAGCATTAGAAGACTTGCCAGAATTTCTCTTTCAGGTAGCTCCTAAATAAGTGATGTCTTTAGATACTAATAGAAATAATGGAAAAAACTATTTCTAATAATAGAAATTAAAAACATTATTTCTTCTGCACCTGATGGTTAGTTTACAAAAAACTGTTTTTCAACAAAAAAAAATCACTTAAATCAACATAAAAGATAAAAAATCTGAAAGTACAGTCTGCTCAAAGTGGGATGATGGACTTCCCAAACTGGATCAAACTCTTAGAGCAATGTATATTCTACTACCTGTTCTTTTCAGATATATTGTTCTAAATTACATGGTTGTTTTGGCCTGATGTACATGCAATCACTGCTGGAGTGCTATGCCCTGAGGGGGATGCTCATGAAGACAGTGTGGATCATGCAAGACTATCTTAAAATCAATTCTCAGTTATTGACACAAATCTGGAATAAATGAGTTTACTCATCATTTTTCCAAATACTTAAAATTATAGAATATATTGAAGACTTACTCCTTGCTGGTGCTTTCAGATACACAGCATGAATCATGATCTAGTAGCAGATTTTTAAATATGCACTGAGATGAGCACTATGAATCAAAGATAGAAATCTGTCCCTTACTGTTCCTGCATTGTATATTATTGTCTTTGTTGGATTTAATGAAAAAGCCAGTAAATAATGCTGCAAGTGCAATTACTTCCTTGCTCAGCTCATATTTGACGTTAGAAAAATTAGTTAGAGGCTTTGTTCTTTATCTTCTACCACAGCTGCTTTTGTTTATGCTTGGTAATGTCACTGTGTACTTAAGTGTCTGACACTTTTGGGCCTGACAGAAATGTGGAAGAAGAAGAAATGCAATGTAATATGCTACTGTTACTTTAACAACTGCACTTAACATGGTGGTTTTTTTAGAAATGGATATTCACCTTTATAATAAAGGGAAAATCTATGACTTTGCAAAAACATTTGGGATAAAAGAAGAAAACACTCAAAAAATACAGCATTTCAGAAAACACAAGAAACACAGGTAGAAAATGACACACAACCCACAATACCTTTATAAGAAACCACAATATCCTGTGTAAGGAATAGATATTTAGGCTCCAATCATTATCCTGACAACACACTAATGAACACCATAGAAATGGAGTTCAAATAGGGTCATTTGGATGGCTGGCATTGTATACACTGAACTGCAAAATTAGGATTAAAGAATACCTGGGTGAATTCTCAATATGGCCACTAAGTGTTCATCTGTGTAATATTGCTCAGCCTCTGTCCCAGTTACCTTCTTTGAATATGAAAAGTGGGAAAAGTATAATTCAGTCTTGTTGACTGTCAGCTTCAATAAGATTAGGTTGTTTGTATTTGGCAAAATTGAAAAAGCAAAAGGGGTCAACTAAAGATGGAATGTGGGAAAACTGCAAAAATGTAATGTGTCATAAAAATACTTAGTATAGAGTTGAGTTATACATTTGTTTCCAGATTTTTTTAAAGGATCAAGGCTAAGAAGTAAGAAATAGAGCAGTAATTTTATGCAAAATATTCTCTCACTAGTAACCTGTTCTTTCTGCCCTTACCAGTTGCCTATGGGAGTTTATTTTAGTGCATAATGGATGTTTGATTTCCGTCACTTGAAATAACAGGTTTGTCACCTGCAATTCTCACTGTGCACATCTTAAAAAAGACCATATTTGCAATGGTATTAATATACCATCAATCAATATACCTTCAGTGTTTAAGGAGTCAGATTAGGAGACAGTATCCTAACTACATTTGTCCTAATTTCTTAAAAAAAAAACAAAGACAATTTATTGATAAAGCAGTGGTTGTAATGATGATGAAGATGATGATAATAATACTGATGATGATGATAATAATACTGATGATGATGATAATAATAATAATAATAATGTCAAAGAGCAGTGTAAACATTGTTTTCTATCACCTGAGAATACAGGTGGTTAATTTTGATTTTTTAAAAATCTATTTAATCAGAGCTGCCAGAATAGAAAATATAAATAATAAAGGAAAAGATGAGTCTTGGTGTTACCTCTAGTAATTACCTACCAAACATTTTTTCTGATGTCCATTTCACTGCACAGCTAGTCAGCTTGCAAGATAGAAAACTTTGCTTGTGAAGCTTGCATCTTTCTGCTAGTTGTTGGTACAATATTAAGGGATCACTATCAAAGGGACATTAAATCCCATTGTTCATTCATGAGTTATAAATGTTCAGCTTGGATGACCAGAACTATCAAGCATCTGGAAATAATGCCCAGGTTCTTCTGGAGGAAGAGCTATGACTTCTGAAACTATCTTTCTTGATTATCGGGCATTCATGATGCAATATCAAGCACTCTGTGTCAGATTATCCTTCCTTTTTTAATAAGATTCTTCAGAAAAAAAAATTGTAGTTTTTTAAAATTAACCTGCCACAATATAAAACATAAAATGGAAAAAAAAGTAGTTTGTGTAATATTGCACCTTACTACCACATGTAAAATCACGGTATAAAAGAGAAGAATAAATACTAAAATCTATCAGTTATATATGTTTGCTCTCATGAAAGAAATGAAAATGTATAGATATGCACATCTCAGAAAAGCAAATCTGTCCTTCCACAAGTCTAGCAAGAATGTATCAGATAGAACTAAAATGGGTTTATATTACCATATTTTCCTGTATATAGCCTGCTACTCAGATAACCCACACCTCTTTTTAAAAATAAATTCTCATACAACCCACACCCCCAGATAACCTACAACTGTCTCCTCCTTTTCCTTCCAAGACATCTATGTATCTAGTAAATTCCCCTGGAGGCTTCCTGTTGTGGTGGAAAGAAAACGGGGAGGGAAAGTAATAGAGGTAAAGAAGATGATGGGATTTAAAAGAAGAAAGAATAATTTGTGGTGAATCAGAGGTTTAGGGAGGTTGGGAAAGAAGCAACTCTGAAAACAGGTTTTCATAATGTTGCCAGCACTTATGGACAACCCTAATTCTGAAAATGACAAGTGGGACTTCGGGTTTTTTATTATTTCTAACTGCTTACCCATGACTTCTAACACTTGAAAATACAGAATTTGTTTTCCAGCTACACTGCATTTCAAACTTCAGTCACACTTTCAAACTTGAAGGTGAAACTGACCATCTAAGTACTCGGTCATATCTCCTAAAGCAAAATCAAATAAAAATCCTACTATAATTAGTCAAAGAAAATATTAAAGCCAAACACTGAAAGAAGACACCACCACCTTCTGTTGGTAGTGGAGTTCACAGGTATAAAGTAGACCATGGGCTAACACTTATTTCTACATTATATAGAGCACATGCAAGGTCCAGTCCTATGACAACATGCAAAACTGGAGGCAGAGGGATTTTCTTATCAAGCAAAATTGCTAACACCTGGGAAATGAGGAGGTGTGGGCAAGGGAAAAGGAGAGGAAGTGGGAAGAGAGAAAGAAAGAAGTTTAATGAAACCATCAAGGTATGCAATAAAATTGAGACATCCAGCAACGTTCTTCTCTTTTTCCTGTTCCTATGCACCCCCATTATGTACTCTTCATGTTATCACTAGGCTGCAAGCACATAAGCTCTTTCAGTTTATTCTATGTTTGTAAATGTAATAATAAGCCATAAATGCAACAACAAATTGATAAACAGAATAACCATAAGAAAACAGGCTGCAGCTTTTACCACAAGCTCTGAAAAGTAGTGAGCACGTCTTATTCTCTCCAAACTCAACCAAAAGTATTTGCTATGTGGCTGAAGTTAAACATTGTTTACGTACTGCCTATGTCTTATGTCAGCCTTACTTTACAGTCTTACTGGTAAGTAAATGGTTGTTCTGTGAGCCATACAACTATTTATCTTTCAGACACTAAATTAAATGGTGCACTCTTCTATACCAATTTCCATCAGTTCTAACCCTAGTTACAGCAATGAGCTGACTTTTGTAAGAGGACAGAGTTTGGCCTCTTCTTTTCTTTCCTATCCCATTTGAAAGAGAAAGTTGTATGGCCTTCCCGACGCAGCAATGGTTTCTGGCATGTTGCTAATCTAATTTGATCTCAGGTACAGTGGAAATGCTTCCCTCAAACTCGAAGCCAACGTGTCAATAATCTCAAATATCTTGATAATAAATGGATTCCAGAATTGGGTCTATAACATCTACAACATATACAGTGGTGTGGAGCACTCTAAGCGGTTCAAACGATACCAAGGCTATTAGAGCAATTTCAGTTCTTTGCAAAAAAGTGACCACAGCTGCTTGTGAGACCTCTCATATATGCACAGTTTACAACTACAATGTTGTACATTCTGACTACCAACACTTCAGCCTGAATTTCCACATTTTCACATCCTCACAAACAATAAAGCTTCCAGATGCCAAACCAGGTCTCTTGTTCCAGCTGTGCAAATCATCAGCTACACTTGGGCAACTTAAATTGCCTTTAATGGCGGTGTAATGTAAACAATTCTATTGCCAATGAACAAGAAAAAAGAAAAAAAAAAACAAAAAAACACCACACCAAGCCCAATGTCTCTTAGGCACATTGGCTGTGTGTGGGTTAAATATTTTTCTTACTGATGCCAGAAGAGATAAATAGATGGGAAATAGAAAGATTTCACTTGATATCACATTAACTTGCTACAGAAAAGAACCAAATGAAATTAAACTACACTGATTTTACAATATAGTAATGAATTTCATTCTCAATATAAATAGCCAGCTTATTACATTATGTAGTATTTCCTCAGTATGTCTGCTGAAGAATCTCCAGCCAAGGGTAACGCATCTGTACACTTCATGATACAAGAGGGTTTATTTCCAAGCTAATCAGAAGCTATGCATTATCCGTTTAGTAACTGGCAATACATTTTTAATTATTATTTTGTAGTGTTGTATTCATTGTGATGGAAAACATTGCTTTTTCTATAATAATTGAAAGGTTTGAGCTGTGTATGTATGATAATTACATTATTCCACTGTAACTTAACATTAGTTCAATGAACAGCATTACTGTCTTTGCACTCACTATTTGGATTTTATTGTTCAAGAATGTGTCCATGTGGATATGAGAATGACGGAAGACTTTGATTTTATTGTATTCTTTTGGGAATATACCTACAAAAACTGTAGGTGTTTTTCTGCCTTGTGCTACCAACAACCCTGAATTAGGCATCTAAAAATTAAAAACAATTCCTTCCCAGACAGGAATAAATAATCTTTTGGTCCCCCATCCAGAGTGAGTAATCTGAATTGTGATACACAATACATTGTATGTGTGGAGTATAAACAGGAGAGGGAAGGATAAATACAGTAACTAACACTTTTCTTCAATGCCTAGTAACTTGACCAGTAAAAGGTTAATGCTGAAAAATTTTAGAAAACCCGGCTGCTGACCAAGAAGCCATGAAACTCTACATTTGGAATTTGCACGTCTTCCAATCTAACTTCTTAATTACCTATTGCAGTGCCTATAACGAAGCCCCTTCTGGATCTAGCTCTAGGATCGACACCTACAAAGTGAACTGGCTACTCCAAGAACCCATGTTGCAATGCATGAGGGGATACCTCAACCCTATGTTAAAATCCCTTGACTACACCTGCATATCTTCTAATGGATACTTCTTCAACCTGTTCTTAAGCAAGTAAAGTTCTGAGGATTCATATATCAAGTATGAGGCAAATTCACACTAGAATTCATAAAAGGTAGGGTAATGAAAAAGGAACTGTCAGAGACAGCACGTAGTAAATTCTGAGAACAAGAATGTGACTTAGCACACTGTCATTCCAGTCAATGCCTCCCTCCTTTTGAGTTTCCTAGATATTGTTCTTTTCCCTGGAGGCAGATAACCAAAACACCGAAGCATTTCTTTCCAAAACTGAGTGGGAACAATTAGGTTCTTTTAAAGTAGTGCTACTGTAAAATACATAATAGAAAATAAACCTAATGTCCGCTGTGGCACGAGGCAGAATAACATGGGCCTACAGCATCCCTCATTCCTCTGTCACCTCATGAGAATTTATCAAAGCTGTCCTTAAAAGATCAAGAGAAAAATTTTGTCCTGACCTAAATTTCATAGCACTGAATTTTACACCTGTTGTTTCATTTCTATCCATGTGTGCAGAGGTTTTTTGTATAATCAAGGACTGGTGACAGTTTTCCCTCTGCTCTTTTTTCCTTGAGACAAAACAAGCCAAAAGCTTTCCATCTTTTCTCAAAGTACAAATTTCCTAGCAATTGAGACAATCTTGTTGCAAACCAGTTTGTCTAGTCTGATTTTGTCTGGTCTGTGCATGTCTTTTGTGCAATACACAAAACTACACACATGATGTCAGGTAACGCTTTTTTTTCCAGTTCTGAGAAAGGTGAAGTGACTACTCCACATCACATTTTTTAGAAGTCAGTATTGTATTTGTTCTTCTGCAACTATATGACATTGATGAGTTAGATTCAGTTTCTTTATCTGATTCCTCAGATTCTTTTGCCAGTGCTACTATTAACCAGTCCTCCTCCATTCTGTCATTTCTGCTACAGATTATCCCAAAATGCATTACTTCCCTTTAATCCCTTTTGAACTGCATCCTGTTTTTTTATGTCACCCAATTTTGCAAAACCAATTTTGAATTCTAACGCTATTCACAAATGTACTTAAGAATGTCTAGGAGATTGATTTTAATTTCATGTTTAGCAAGTACTTTTCATAGCGCCAGTCATTATGGAGGCACAGGTTATTACATGAAATATAGTAACACAGGTGATGATATACGCAGATGAAATAAGGTATCACAAGTCTATCACAAGGACTGGAAGTCCTCCTCCACTTGTCCTTTGAAGGAGCTGCTGTGGTAATTTTTTTGTTTATTGTGGTAATTTGTGCAGAGTCCAATGTCATCTTTAGGTGACACAAATGAAGGTGGGATTGGAGTCTAGGCCACTGCCAGAGTGAGATACTTACAAGCAGGCCTCTATTCAGACCTTTCACCACCTGCAAAACCTAGGCTTTGAAAATCTAGGTGGCTACTCTCCTTTCTCACCCCTGACCAGAGAATTTTCCTTTCTACATAAGTACTTCTCCTTGTATTTTGATGTCTGTGTCCTGCGGTTATGTTATTTACTGTAGATGTCAGTTATCTTGAGGGGAAAAAACCCAACAAGGCTATCTAGTTTAATTATGAGTAGATAGTTAATTTATTTGACCAGATATGCTGCACACCATTAATTATATTATCATTGTGTGCAAATCCATGTTTTTAAATATTCATTACTTCTAACAATTTACAGTGTGCTAAGCTTCATATTTCAGTATATTTTATCAACTGAACAATAAGAACTTGCTTACTTTAAGCTGAAAACACAATTTTTATAAACAGATACAATCATGAGGAATCATCAATAGAATACGTTTCTGAACTATATGAAAATAAATAATAGCTGTTTCATGAAGGTTGCACCTGATGTGGAAATATTCATGACTTTAAGGTGTACTAAACTGAAATTTCATTAATTTTTAAATAGAAAATTATTTCCTGACTCCAGTGAAGTCAACGTAGCTAACTGTATGTATCTGAATGTGGAAGAATTTGACACCATTTGATGAAGCAATTTATATAAACACAGATTGGTTAGTGCATCATGGCAAATTCTTTACTGGTACTTTCTATAGTCAGAAGAAATTAACACTGATAAGCAGTAATGCAGGTATTGATATGCCCAATGTACAACAAAAACATCAGTTTGAACAAAGTGCAGTGTGAGAGTCTGCCACAGCTGGAAGTTTCCCTTTGATGATAAGTTCTTAAAATAAACATGAGAAAAGAAACAGGTTTTTACTGTGACTGATAATGTATTTTTTTCTGGATGCACTGCTAAACATAGCAATTGGAGTTAATAGGTAACTCATACCCATCCCCTCTAGTGCTAATTATCAATAGAGGAAAGAAAATAACTAATTTAGGCTAGTGTATTTGTCTTACTAACCATTACTAGCAGAACAAAGATGCCTAATTCAAAGAATTTTATGAAATAGCTGATGCCACACTCACTTCCATGTTTTCTAAATACAATGCCAAAGAAATATAGTATATATGAATATGAACACTTTGTAAATAGTGAATATGAACATTATGTAAATCATAATATTGTAACGATAAATGTTGATTACTTGATCCCACACAATAGCAGTAGCACTGCCTTAGAAGCTATAGTAACAAAATGTTGCAAATAAATAACTGAATCAGCTGCAATAAGATTGATTTTAAGGTGAGACCTCAATATGAGATATTAATTAAGATAAACCCCCAAGTACCAGCTGAGATTCTTGTTTTGCCCACAGGAACAAAATGTATGTAGTCCAAAGCCTTGTTCTATGCCCTCTGCATACACGTTACACAGTAATTACACCCTTACCTAAGTATGAACTTAGCAGCTACAAATACCCTAGCAATTCTGCAATTATTGTAAATGAGGGAACCCTCGATAAATTCAATGCTTTCAAGCAGACACTTAGACCATATGCTAATTCAGTTACTTCACTTCTAATAAAAGATAAATCCTTCATAGCTCAGTATCTCTGCATCACATTGCAGTGAAGCCGGTAAGGCTAAATATCAAACTGAAAAAAGAGTGTTCTGTAACTGGTATTAATTTATTCAGGACAATCTGGTATTGTGCTCTTCCCTCAGGTGTATTTGGCCTTGGGAACATCCTGATGGAGTTACATGAAGCAGGGAAGGTTGAGCTGCCCCACTCCAATAAACTCATATTCTCTAATGAAACTTACAGAAAAGCAGGCTTTAGGTTCACAGAAAAAGGTAGTTTTAGAGAACTGAAAAGAAAAACGGGAGGAGGAATCCACTTCTCTAACAAGATTTATTATAATTCCAAATATTAGGATCAGGTAAGAAGAATCTCTTCATGATCTCTGACATGACACCTTTTGAAGTACAGCTTATTTTATATATAGCTTACCTGATTCAGTTCAGCTTCAGTTAGGTTTTGTGGGTGTTTTGGTTTTTTATTCCACTAGAACCATAGGGTCTGAGAGGGGAAACAGTCTTTGAGTCATCATATCCAGTCATTTGCCATGGCTATCAAATCTATTACATAAAAAAATTATATAGCTCCCTCTTGAAATCAGTTTGATTTCTTTATCTCACTGCCCTAGCTGGAAATAATGCTACTTCTCTTATGGTTAGAATCTCCTTTCTGGACTGTATTTATTTATGGGCATTCTACATCCCATACCTATTTTGTGACATGGTCGTACTTTTGCTTAAACAACTCTTCTCCCTTCTTTGTGTTGACTAACACAAAATATTTATAGATGACTCTCTGTATCTTTTCAACCTCCTTATTAATAGGTGGAATGTCATTTAGTTTACACAGACTGTGCTTCTCATGACAATGCTAGTAGTAGCTTATCTACATGTTTTCAGTTCAAATTCTTTTTCCTGAGCATGAATAATCACAGCTTTAAGCATTATTCCAGATGAGGTTGTATCCATGCTTTGTTGCATGATGTTAATACTTCTCCATCTCAAATGGGTAAACCTCCACTCATGTGGTTTAAAATAATACTTGTCTTTTTTGCAACCACATTATGATTAGCTCATATCCAGAACATCCAGAAAATGAAGTTTAATACTGTGTTGCTGAAAATCACCTCATTTTGACTATTCAATTCCCACCCCTCCGGCTTTTTCTGCATAATCTTCTTTGAGATTGACAGTGTCTCACAACATTTTGCTCTCTGCAGACTTGATTAGTACAATCTCAGTATTTTCTCTATGTTACACATGAAAATATTAAATAATTACAGACCCAAGATCAGTCCTTGCTTCTACCAGGGAATACCTTCTTTTCATAGGACAACTTCTGGTAGACTTTCCTGTAACCAGATCCTTAGCTATTTTACATTTCTTGCATTTCCAATCTTCTCCAGCTCTACTATTATTTTCCCACGTAGTTCTGCTTTTTTTTTTTTTTTTTTTTTTTTTGTCTTTTAAAAGCTCAGAAAGGTTCACCAGGTTCCTCTCTGTAAAATATGATTATTTTATCAAAAAGATTAGTTTGGGAAAATATGTCTTTGATGAACCAGTGTTTTATTGTATTCTGTTCTAATTTCTTTTAAAATCCATAGTTTAACTCACTGTTCCTTAAAATTTCTTACAATTGCATGCTTTCTCACAGTAAGAATCTCAGAACCAGCATTGAAAAACTATCCTCCAGCCAAAGGACAACATTAACAAGAACCTAGAAGAATATCTTTATCCTTTAAACCTTTCCATATTTTTTTCCTGCAAAACGTAATTGGTCTTTCTATTCCATTAATTCTTTCTTTTTGAAAGATAGGCCATGATGAAGTTGATAAGCAATGTTAACACAACACTTATCTGTATCTTTTCTGAACAAACTGGGCCCTTGCATATCCCTGTACTAGCTATGTCTGCTAATCCATTATGCTTACATTAGTTGTATTATAACATTTCGGGTTCTGAAAAATTGTTCTTATTTCTCTGTAGTGGTTCCTTTTTCCTCTCTCTCTCTCTCTCTGTCATTTTTTTTACAGTGCCCTACAAATATCTGTTTGACCTACCGAAATATGAGATTAATTCGTCATAAACAACAATAACAGAGAGACATAATTTGGAAGTAAATTCAGATTAACACATACGATTTCTTACTGCAGCCTTCATCTGAGATGGAAAACAATGAGTTTCTGCAATCTACTGTATCCAAAAGGTATATTATTTTATAAAGGATCAGATCAGTATTTTTGGCAGGTTTACTAACTGCTCTGTCATATCAAGCTTCCTACTCAGGCTTAGAATTTATCAATATTTTCTTTTCCTCCTCCAAGAAATTCCTGGCAAAAGCAAATCCTAGACCTGTTGCTATGACTCAGTGCTGATCCATAACTCTGAAAGATTTCCCATGACAGTTTGCCAATGAAAATATGTCAAAGCTTGGCTGTGTTGACCTTAAGTTATAGTCAGAAATGATAGCAAAAGGAATTTTACCCACTTTATAAAGAACAAACGATTTAATATACTACTTACTATACTTGAGTGATGTAATATCTTGATCGGAGACAACATTTTAATTAAAAGACTATTATTATTATTATTATTATTATTACTATTATTACTATTATTCCCTCCGTCTTGCTATTGCTAGTTATTATAGAAACTATGAACACATATAGAATGTTATGCAAAAGCTCTATTATTCTCACCGTTGTTTGTTTGAACTGTATAATAATGGTTGGAGAGAGAACCATCCCAGAATAGTCTTATTTCATGAAAGTACTTCAACTTTCATTTGTAGATGAAATCTATTTTCCTTCTATTATTAAAAATTTTAAATTGCTAAGCAAGTCTGGCTGTAGTCAAGATTTCTAATCTAGAGCAATAATCACAATCATTAGTATCTAGCACTTCATAAATACCCCTTTAAGATACTATTTGATACACCATATAGCCTTGTGGGAAACAATCGGGATACTACTGCTTCAAAACCAGCTAAATGTATTACAATAAATTTGCTTTCTCTGGGATGCTGAATTGGAAACCTATGAGATGTTGAATAAGAAAACTGATACCACTGCTTATCTGTCCAAAAGCTAGTGGTGTTAGGAAGCCCAGTAATTGAAAAATGGATAGCACTGATATTTGAACCTTTTTATATAACCTTTGAAGTGTAAGCCTTTTGGGGAATAAATTGCTTTTTGTAACAAGAACAATGTCAGATCCCATATTTAGAAACCATGCACTTAATTCATTTTCAGACAGAGAAACTCATGTTGTCTTGTTGGGAAAAACATTGCAAAATGGATTAAGCTTCACCCTGGAGAGATGATAACCTAATATAAATAACTGCAGGCTGATCTTTATTAGTTACTGAACAAATATTGCCAAATAGGACAGGCGACCTTCAACGATGATTGATCTAGGGTAAGTCATCAACAGCCTTGTCTCCAGAGAGTAACTTTGGGGCATTTTGGAATTGTACTGCTCTTCTTATTTCAGGGTTGGCACTAACACTGAGTAAGAGTAAGTACATCTTCTTTAATAGCAAGGTCTAAAGCTAATACGGTGGCAGAGTAATGACAACTTATTCTATGGTGGGCAACTGCTAAGTATCTGCTAGAACTAATCAAACAGGACTGGGTCTTTGTTGGAGATCTGAATCAGCCACAGCTTCCCATGTTCACAGGAGACAGCCTAAACCCTGCTTTTTAGAACCACTGTGGGGGTGAATGATTTTGGGTTTTTTAACTTGCACTAGATGAACGAAGTATTATCATTATCTAAATGTCCACATATCCCAGTGCACCAGAAGTGGAATCCTATAGAACTGAAATACTACTGATTCATTTTGTAACTATTCTTTCCTCAGATTTTTGCTATTCTTTGCTCAGATTTTCTTTTTTACCCAGGATGTAAAATTTCCTGGGTTTGAAAGTCAAGCCTTGGATATAACTGTAGCCATGTTGATTTGAAAAGCTATTGAGTTCCAGTGAGGATTAGTGAGAAGTCCCATTTACAAACAGTCATTAATTATATTTGCTGTAATAATATTAACTGATAAACAATATTGATATTATGAAGAAGTAACATAAAATACTACTTGAGAACTCATACTAAAGAGCTATACTGATTGTGAGGTGACTAAAAAAAAAAAAGAGTAAACATCTACCAGAGGAATTGTGGAGCATATAGCATGTGCTAATATACAAAGATTCAAATCAAAACAACAAATCTTGAGTATTAGCTACACAAAGACAGAGAATACTGGGTTATTGGTTTTATCACACATGAGTACTTTCAATATTTGCACAAATAAACTATGCACAGCTTATATGTGCAAAAGACATTTTGAAACCTGATGGTCCCTGGTCAGCTGATGCATTACTAGACAACCTTCAATAAATTGTGGTTTTCTATACACTGAGGATTAATTTAAAGGCAGAGAGTTATATTCTTAGGAATCCTTGCTTATGGGAGTGAGATTTGGTAGTTGGAAGAAGGAAAAATTAGAATTATTAGCTCTAATTATGAAGTGCCTCTGTACAAAAATAACACACCCCTGTACTGTTGAAGTACACTTTACTTGCACAGCACTAGGTTAAACCACAACAGCTAGGCATGTTCACACTTTTGTGTAGCTGGAGAGTAGCAGCAAAAAATTTGTTTTTCAGAAAGTGGTATGATACTGATCTGGGAACCTTTATGCTATCTTATCTTCTAATTTGAAAGCTTTGATTTTGTTTCAGTGAGTAAAGAGCAATTCTGGTTCCTTCTGGCATCAACACTTGTGGGCTTATTTCTTTTCAACAGTTATCCTCTTAATATTTTTCTACCTTGCTCAGGTGACAAAACTTTGTGATTTTTTTTCTCCTTTATGAAACAACTATTCTTTTTTTTGTTTTGATTTCAAAAGTGACAGAACAAGGCTTTAGTTGTTTCTATTTAAAAAATCTAATTGTTTCTTCATACTCTGATATGAAATACAGTATAAGAACCTTCAGTAATGTTTCTCTCATGTAGTGTATGAATTATCCACAGAAGATGGAACACTGGAAAGACAAGGTTATTCACCTGGTGGTAATAAAGAAAAATATTTCCAGTAGAAGTTGTTATTTTTACTGTAAAAAAAAATCTCTAGGAATTAGGAATTCTGAAGTAAATAGCTTAATAATACCTCTTCCAGTGCCAAATTAATGCCTGGTGTTATTCCACCAATTAATTTATGCACTTCTACATGACAACTATGACTAAAACTATTTCCTAAGTTAAAGAACCAGTTTGGGGTGTTTTGTATCTTTCTGATACATTTGTTTAGCATGATACCTTTAAAATCTCCAAATCCATTTGCTTAATTTCTCCTCCATCCAGTATTTTGTCAATGTCTTCCTTTATGAAACAATTCAGCCCATTGATTTTGATCAGTATCCTTTTTCCCTTTTACATGCACTGCTCTATATTCCATATTGTCTTTTGTGTACTAGTACCATCAATGCTCTTCTACATTCTCTTCATGCTTTAGACATGAATGTGCTGTAAGAATCCCTCACAGTGCTTGCTTGCTTCTTCAAGAACTGTTATTGTGAAGTTAGTGAAAAAGGTCAGGGTGATTATTTAGTGGGAAAAATCGAATCTGCTGGAACTTTATTGCTTTCCTCTAAGAAATCTGACTTATTTATGACATAAGGCGTTTTAGGGCACCTGATAGGACTTACTTCTTTTTTTATGATACTTCTGCCTTTGTGTAAAATTGTGCTATAAATGATATTGACAGTGTCATACAGTACTACTGTATTGTTTTTAAGTTGCATTGTTTCAGCAATTTATAGTCAAACAAACCAAAGTTGTGACTGTCTGCCCTACTTGCAAAGTTGCAGGGACTTGTCTTAAATTTTTCAATATATATGTTAGAAAAACTTTTAGCAGAGGAAAGTTTAGCATAGCTCAAGGAAAGATGCACTTCTTGTTTGGGCTTGAATCCATAGATCTTAAAATAGGTGTAATATAGACAGGCATATAACTGTGTAGGGATAAGCTTATGATTGGGATATTTTTCTTAATAGACTTAGTAGACAAGCCCATTGGCCACACTAGCCCAGCGTTGCCTGACAAATACAATAAACTAGACACACTTCTCAAAAAAGAGAGATGAGAATGTCTGAATTGTCCACTCCATAAGAGATACTAGATAAAAAGTAGAGGCTGGTTCTCTGACCTGAAAAGAAATAATCAGGTAACAGCTACTTGGAGGTTACTGGAAAGGATAATTTGTAGTACCTCTGGAGGCAGTAATGAGATGAAAGGGTCCTTTAAGGCTCTGTTGGTCAGAATTATCTTCAGATTCTCTTCTCAAGCAGGATTTTTTTTTTAACCTGTAATACTGAAATTGATGAAGATCCTTTTCTCTGCATCCCTCAAAGCTAGACAAGTCAGCTTTCTACCTTGACATTTGCACCCATCAAACTTCCCCAAAAGCTTAACCCCCTATAACAGATCCTTGAGCAAACTGCCCAGAGCTTTCATGAGTTCTCTTTGTGCTCTTGATCGTTACTGCTGTTCAATAGTACACACTTCGAGAATTTCCTTAGGTTACAGTTCATCATACTGTTGAATATCCTGTATATCTAGATCTGGGGGAAAAAAAAACCCAAACCCAAACAAACAAAAAAAAACCTCTGCCAAGTTTTACAAAACTGGGGAGGGATTTCATGCCCAAAAAGAACAATGCAAGTTACTTGCAGCATAACCAAGTGACCCCTTTCAAGCAGTCCTCAGAGCTGATTGCTTAGAGAATTATTTTTCATATGCTGGTCTTCTGGTTAAATCCAAGTGACTCCACCTGTTTAAATCAAGATAAACGTATTTTCAAAGGCAATCTGTTTCTGCATAAGTGAGAATAAGACTTTTTTTTTTTAAGTGGCTAGGCTTCCTTCAATTTTTTAAGTGATTGAAAATATATTGCACATTCCATGTTTACTGCTATTCAATATCTTGCAGATAAAATTAGTTATGTTTTCCCTATAAGCAGCTGGGGACTTTTCAACTGCCAAGCCTACAGACGAGCTTGCGATCCAAGCATTAAGCTGGTTGTTTTACATATAGTAACTGATACTCACTTTTTTGCAATCAGACAGCCTTTGGCTATGCAAAGGTGTGAGCTCACTGGGACAACTGTAGCCTTTACAGTAGCAACTTTGGGTGCACGCTGTGTATGAAGTGGTGAGGAAGATTTAGCACTATTTAGCAATTTGTTCATTTGTACATCACCACTGCAGCTATATCCAGTCCCATCCTTCTGTTTTTAGTGATGCTGCACTGGATTATATAGACCTTAATTGTCTAAAAACTTCCTTCTGGCTAATGTTATTACAAGTGGAATCCAAGAATAAAGAAGCCTAACCACTATTCTTTTACTATTGCATTTTTAGGTTTGTTCTAACAAATGGTGGAGAGAGCTGTGGCTTCAGGAATAGCTGAGAAAAATGTTCAAGATACTTCTGCTAGATACAAAACCTATTTTGAAGAGGTCATAAGAAAAAAAAAAACCCAACCAAAAATTGGCCAGGCAATTGTTAAGTAGCAATCAGTTGCATGCAGTGCGCTGAGCTCTGTCTCCTATAGTCACTTCCAAGATAGTACGGCTGGATTTTGGATTCTGAAAATTACCACACACTGTAAAGTTATGAGAGAATGGGGATTTGCAGCATCTCAGAGGAGAACCTCAGATCTTGATGGGATTACACCCTAAAAGTTAGCTATGCTGGATGCAGCTTTTTATATACGCTTCTAACCTGAAAGTTATGGCTTTTCTGTAAAATTGCTGGTTTCATAATTCTGGTTGTTTTTTGGTTTGTTTTTTGTTGTTTTGTTTAAAGATAGAACAGACTGAGTTATTTAATATTAAAAAGTAGTTTCTCTGCATGCTAAGCTTAATTGACTCAGTACTCATTATTATAACTGGATTATCATTGGCTCAATGATAATTTTTGAAGGGGTAGCTGCATAAATGCTTGATCATCTTTTCAAGCCATTAAACACTCTGGGCATCAGCCTCTTAACAGTAATTCTGACATGTTTATCTCAGCTGGGTTTGTAATTCTTCTTTGTTCAGGGTTTGTGATCTGTATATACAGTAGATTTAAAAAAAAAACAACAAAAAAACACCAACCCAACAAGACATGATATTGCCTTTCAAAGGAAGAAATAAAGGCAGACAGACAGACTTTCCCATCACGAGATAATCCTCAGTGACTAACAAATAAAATATTCCTAAAAAGCAATTATGCTTTTGTCCATTAAATCTGGACACCTGGAGTAAGGATTTGTTTCAGATTTGCAGGCACCTTATTACATTTATTTTTAAAGGTTAGATAAGACTGTTCCTCTCGGTTACCCTTTGAATAATTAACCCCAGTTTACTTCCAAACTTGACTTTTAAAGAAAGTATCTTATGCAGCCCACATCACAAAACCCACTAATAAATAAGGGCAACTCTTTTCATCGTGTCCTTAGGTGAACAAACAGAATGCAACATCAGATTTATGGTTTCCCACCGACTTCTGTGACTAAGTTTTAAAATTCCAGATGATGATTACCTACGAATGCTTCTGGACTGCAGAAGCCTATGGAATTGCCCTCAGCTCCTCTTGGTTTTGGTTTGGTTTTTGGGTTTTTTTTTTTTGGGGGGGGGGGGGGGGGTGTTGTTGTTTCGTTTTTTGGGTTTTTTTGGTTTGTTTGTTTAAGATTCCACACGCTTATTCCCTCCATAAGCAGTTAAACAACAGCTAAAGTTTGATCATTTACGCCTAAAACCACCAGGATAAATTCACGCTGAACTTTTTCCTACCCACACACAACCCCCGCCCCTGCCCGAAGGGATCGGATGGAGCCACCGGACCTCGTGCCCCACCGCCGGGACGATAAGGGAGCAGTACTTCCCGAGGCAGCGGGACGTCCCTGCTCCAGAGCCTGTCTCGCTTCCCCGCACCCCACCCCCGAGGAGAAAGTTGAGCTTTCCTCCCCGGCGGTGCCGCCGGGGCCGGGGCCCGGGGCCGGCGTTGCCCAGCCCGCCGCTGAGGAATGCCAGGCGGGCGCTCCAGCGCTGCGCCGAGCCGAGCCAGCAGCGGCATAATCTACTAATGGCTTCTTTTCATTTCAGCCCTCCCCGAGAGACTCAGTGGCAGATTGTAGACTCAATTACTCTCATGTCAGGTGATTATCCTAGGTCTTAATGTAATCTTCCATTCACACATACCATATTTCAATTACGGCAGCTATGAAACAAGCTGTGTATTCAAATCACCAATCACCTTATCACTGCTGAACAATGTCAACTGTAAAAAACGCCAGCTGAAGGCAATTACACATGTGTTGAGAACCGATTATGATTACTCTCTGTGGTATTTGTGATGAGCTGGGGAATGTTCTGAAAATTTAATTTAATGACAATATGCTTGCTGTACAATCCATAATACCTCCTGAATCCAGCATGGGGCTATTAAAACTGATAGGAGCATATTATCACCGAACTGAAAAGCTGGGTTGGGATGGTTGCTGGATGTCTCTACAGGGAACGATAGGTAATTTCTCCACATATTTCTAACGGCTGAGGCAGACAGCTTCCCGTTCCAGCTGCACTCTGAAGGTGGTCCCTTCCCCTCCCGCCTCCCTCCCGGAGCTGAGTTAAGGTGTTTCACTGTAGCCGCTGCAGAGGGACGGGGAGGCCGGGGGGGGGGGTGTAGTCGGGGAAGGGGCGCAGGGGCAAGGGGAAGGCCCGGCCCCGGCCGCTGCAGGACACAGCTCCGGTTCCCCTGGGGGGCTCTCCTGACCTCGTTAAATCCTTTCGCTGATTTTTTTTTTTTTTTTTTTTTTTTTTTTTAAAACCCCTTGCGCTCGTTCTGCCACCCTCTACCTCCGCGGGGACTTCGCAGAGCCAAGGAGATTTGGCCGGCGGAGGCGGAGCAGCCCGTTTCCAGAGGGACGGTGGCGGCGCCCGCCCCGCCGGTTCCGTGAGGGGAGCGGCAGCCCCCGCCCTGCGGGGTCGCCCGTTGCCAGGCAGCAACTCCGGCCCGCGCGGCCTACACCCAGCTAGGGCCCGCGCCCGACTCCGGGCAGCCGGGGGAGCCCGTATCCCAGAACACCCCGAGCCTGCGTATGTACATAACGAAGGGGAAATGCTAACCGCTGCGCAGCTCCCCGGCCTGCCTGGCAGGGGCCTTGCTTCCAACAGGTAGCGGGCCCGGCGGGCACCGGCCCAGCCGCAGGAGCCCCCAGGGCGCGACTGGCCAGGACGACGGGGAAACGCGTGTCCCTGTGCGCGACGGAGCGCAAAGCTAATGCTATGTGTTGATCTGAGCGGCTGCGATTCTGGACGAGCCTTGCAATTCATGTCAGAAAGCTGACGATCCGCGCTGCCCGGGCAGAACACAAAGGTCTCCTGTTCTTTTGAGGCTGCGGCCGGTAACGCTGCGCCGGGGGCGACCTCAGCGGGGTCCGTGGCTCCAGCGCGTTGTTGCCTAGCCCTCTTTGGGGGGCTGCGTTACGAATCCCGATCTTCAAACAAAACAAATCGTCTCCAGCGCTAAATCAAAAACCCCGTTCAGCTCGAAGCATGTGATGCCATTCACCTACATATATGAAAAAACAGTTTTTAACGAGTAAACACTGAAGACATCTGTTTATCTGCACTCACATCTCGTACAGAGAGCATTTATTTTTGTGAAGAGGTTTATTTTTCCAACATATCAGCCTATTGTGGTAATTTGCCCTTCATTGTATACAGGAATTTTATTATGGATTTATTACTCTGAAAGTGTGGAAGTCGAAATCTGCAGCACACACGCTCTTTAAGCCTGGAAATCAAATAGTTCTCAGATAGTCCCCAACATGTATGGTATAGGAATGAGGGTTACCTAATATTTTTAATTTTTTTTTTTTTTTAAGTTGCTGTTCCACACAGTGCCAAGTGTCCTGTCTCAATTCTCTTCTGCCCGAGTCAGCTGTACAGTCACTAGGAAAAAAACCATCTGACCATATGTGATAGGGAGAAGATAACTGTAACCCAAAACCTGTAGTATTGCTTTTCTTTTGGGTACACTTACCTATGTGTCTGAATATCCCAGGCATGTAAAACGCAAGGCCAGAAAATAAATAAATAAGGTTGATAAAAATTACATAAATTAGAAAAGCCAGAGCGAGCAACTAGAAACGTTTAAAGTCTATTTAAATTATTTGAATCTATTCGGAAAAAGACCTTCTGTTGATAAAGAGGTTTTGACAGTATAGTTTCCTTCTAAAAAAGCCATTTCTAAAACAGAAAAAAAAGTATAAATAGGACTGACGGAGAAAAGAGTAAATCACAAGAGAAAAACCTTTGCTTATTTCGTTAGCATATTTAGGAAACTTAACTCACACCAGCTTTTGGGTACAGGAAAGGAAACTCTCTACTAGACACTACAGCACTTTTCTTGGTTTGCAGTATTTACATGATGTTCATGTAACACAATATGATGATTAGTATTACTATAGCAACAATAGCAATAACAATGAGAATATTAACATCAATGATAGTAATAACAAAGAAAATGGCAAAACCAAAACAGAAACAAATGGAGCAAATTAATAAGGAGCCTTTAATCTAAGATGCAAACCAGCTGTTTCTCTAAAAGAATGAAATGGTGCATCTTCATTTTGGATTAGTCTACAGCTGAGGAATCACTGACCTGTGAGCAGTCTGAATCTGAATTCCAGCTGAAAGGAGAGAGTTCAGGCCGCTTCTGCTCTTTGCTATGGGCATACAGAATTCACAACATCAGATGCATCTGGCACTTGCAAGGAAAGCTTTCTTTTTACGTGTAATAGAAAGGCAGCATGCAAGCTGATTTGTGACATTACTCTTCATATCTCAAAGCGAATAGAAAACCAAGAAATAAAGTCCCCTCAAGTCTCCTGTTATTCATGAAAGTTGATATTGTTACTGGCATGTTTCTTGCATGTAGGAAACAATATTCTATAAATTAAGGGAGCTACAGCACAATGGCATAGCTCCAAACTTTTTTCTTATTACTGGATCAGTGTCTGACTTACATTTCATATAGAGAACAGCATCCCAACATCTATCTTATGGTGAAATTAATGATTTTTCTTTACTCAGGTTGGTGGGAGGTTTTTTGTTGTTTCTTAATTTGGTTGCACTTTTTCTGTTTTGTTTTGTTTTTTTTTTTCTAGGAAAGCTGTTGAAAGTCCAGAAGGAAAGTCCATCCACCTTACACATACTGTGTGTATATATATTTACTATAGTAACAAGTAGGCACACACTAACGATAGAGTCACACTAAGAAAGAACTAAAAAATTACCATTCTGCCCAAAATGTGTCATTTGGGGCAACTGAAATTTCCCCTTAAATTGAAGAAAGCATCATCTGAGCAAAGATGCTGTGACAGAGATCATTCAGGTTAACAAAATTTTTTTGATTCAGTAGCTAAGAGTGTGTTGTTAAGAAAGCTGTTTTTTTAAAAAAAATTCTCTTTGAACACATTTTAAAAAATACTTTAAGAGTTTACAGATAAAATGTTATTAGGTAAATACTGAACACAATGAAGGGTTTTATTGATTTTTCAGCAAAATGAAGCTACTGTACTTATTTTAAAGATCAATTTTATCACCTAGGCTCAGGCATGCTGGACTTCAAACAAAGAAAGAAATAGGACAATCCTTCATAACCTCCTCCATGACCCTAAACAGCCTGAAAATCAAAAGGCCAACCCATTTTGTTAGCTGAATTACTTTTCTTCTTTCCCTCTTTGATCCTTCTTAATGTATAATTCTCTGCCAAAAAAGTAAGCTATCTGATTACAAATTGTGCTACTTTTATTGCCCAAGGCAGTTGTTAATTTTTGCCATAGGTCAGACAGGATAGAGCCCTAAAGAACCAAGAGCTTCTTAATTGCATGGTGTACCACTAGCTGTTGCCACATCTCAGAGGAGTTATTGCACCTTGCAGATAATGCCCTTTTCCCCTGCAAGCCATGAAATAGGTTCTCCCTACATCGATGTATTAATTAGATTTCAAGACTGTTTCAAAAATTATAGCTGAAGCTGCAGTTCAAATATTTCAGAAGTTATTAGATTGTCTGTTGTGGGTTGTGGGTTTTTTGGTTGTTTTTTTTTTTAATTGAAAAAGAGGAGGAACTAACCTTGAAGACTCTCTTTTTCTTTTTTTCTTTTTATTTTGAAGGGCAAGGTGGGGGAGGCAGCCCAACCTGTAAGCCTTGTCACATTAAAAGAATATATAAGTTTTGATAGAATTCCAGGTTAAGTTTGTCAATTCTGATGTTGTAAAAAGTGAATGAATTGGCACGACCTGTAGAGATCTCAGGAAACGTTTGAAATTTCTTCAGCTGGCTGTATATCAAGCATACAGTGAAAAAAGGAAATAGAAGGAAAGTAGAAAAGAAGGGCAAAAGGCGAAATGGTTTGTGTCCATTTAAGAAAAAATCAATAATAGCATAAAATTGATTTAGTGCTTGTCATAAAACATAAGTAAGTGCTGGAAAATAGAGAAAATTGAGTCTCAATTTAATCTGCACAAAAGCCACACTGTACTGATGAAGTGATCTGAGGAGAGAGCTACATAAAACCTAAAGACAGATACTTAATTGTCATATTAAAGACTCTCTTTTCTGCCTGCTGGAGTCGAGGGGTAGGACCCATTAATCATGTGGATAAGGGGCATTGAAATCAAATCTCAATTAAAATCTGTTCAATAATGTCTCTAATATGTTTTTCAAGCATTAATTTTTTCCCATCGATTCTACACCCCATAAATCAGATATGTTGCAGTGCATGTAATAGTTTATGGAGGAGAGGATTATGGTTTTATGAAGTTAATGCAGCAGAACCGTTTAATTTACGCAGGCTAAAGTTTTATGTCTGTTGATCATTTCTATTGTTTTCTGTGGGTAAAAATTCTTTGGGATATAAACCTAAAACATTTTTTTTTCCATTTTTGTATATGTATGTGTGTGTGTCTATGTACAAACATAGTCACATGAAATATCAATGTATACCGATGCCTTGACTTACACGGCCCTATTTGCAAAGTTGGTTACTGAAGAAGACAACTTTATTATTATTATTATTATTATTATTATTAAAGCCTGTGGTTTTGGAGGGTGAAGGCAACAATCTCTCAGGAAAACAGACAACCATCTTTTGTACTATTACACTATGTAATGTCTGGTGAAACACAGACAATTGTGGGCATTGGCAACTCAGCTTTTGGCTTTTAAATGAACCAGATGCTTTCAGGCTGTGATCATGAGAAGTTTTCTATGAGATGTAAATCAGTTTGTGGCCACTTTAGGGTGGGAAAGGTCCTAGTCTTTTTACACTAGGAGATGTGTTAACTTTTGCTAAATTCTCATATCAACAACTATATTCTTCACATACATTTCCTGACAGGTACAATTGGCTATATCCTTCTTCATTTCCTGTCATAAGGTCTTGTGTGGGTGTTAGTGTATACTGTTTCATATCTGACAAGTTCTGCCTAAGAGTCAGCTGCATTTTGCTGGTTGGGTGGATTTTGTTTCATGACCAAATCTACTCTTACTGAAACAAAAATCAAAACTCATTTCAGTGATGTGGTATTTAGGCCACAGTTCATAAACACTTTTTGAGACTGCTGGACATGCAAGCAAATCCAATATATTTTCATCTTAAAGAAATATAAGGTGCAACTTCTCATAATCTCTTTAGATACTCTCAGTGAGTAGGTTATTCCAGCTCACTGAGGCTGGCTGAAAGGTGCACAAGAGCTAAGACAGCTAAATTCCTGACATCTGGAGGTTGGTTTTGCTGAACGTATGCCCAAAACTAGTGAAGGCTAGGACTGCTGGTGAGGACTAATAGGTGTCACTAGGGAGCATCCTTTGGCCTTACCAGGCCTTTGCTTGTCTCAGCAGGGACACTGAGAGGGACAGCCATCTCACCAACACAGTCCTAAATTGCTTTCTTCACACTAACAATTCCTCTGGTTTAACAATTAGGTTCAAAATTTCTGATCAAATAAACAACAAGCAAATGTTCATAACTTTATAAGATGTGGTCATATTTAGTGCATTTATAGCTTCTTCAATTTTACCTTTTCAAGTATGCCTTTAATTGCAAACACTGGGCTAATGATGACTGTGTCATGCATTTAATTCCACTCATCGCAAGCCCCACTTCTGAACCGTCACACAATCAGTAGCAAAAAATCCTGCGAGTTTCAGTGAGTTTTGGCTCAGGACTGTCAGTTCAGAATAGTTAAACTGTTTGATAGAGATTTGGTGCAAGGTGCAATTCACGGTGAGACAAGAGTGGCATTAAACTATCCAACATTCTGAGTTCACTCTGGATCACTTAGAGAGGCACCACAAAAGCAACTATTAGCTATAAAGTAACCATATGGCCCAAAATAGTCATGGAATGCATTCCAGTAACATTACTATCTCCTCATGCCTCTCTCTGTCCTGAACCATTCCTGCACCAGGAGGTGTGATGGGACGCAAAACCATATAAAGTCTGTCTGCTGTCTAACACCCACTCAGGATCTCTCTCCATATAGAATAGTTAATAACCCAAGAGTAAATCCATAGTTAATGACCCAGGAGCCATAGTGCAGGCAGTGTTGGGGGCTATGGGCAATACATTGTTTAAAAATTGAAACAGAATTTCATTTTTATAAAAATCTGTGTCTTCTCTGTTGGTAGTGTGGTTACACAAAAAAATGAAACACACTAATGCTGAAAGATGAAGTAAAAAATTATGAGACAGAAAATTAAATTGCAAATGTGCTACTCTACTCTATCCTTACTGTATTGGGGTGGGCTGAGATGAGGTTAATTTTGCTCATAGCAGCCCTCATAGTGCTGTACTTTCTACTGGTACGTAGAAAGGTGTTCATAACACACCAGTGTTTTGGCTGCTGCTGAGCAGTGCTTACACAGCATCAAGGCTGTGTCTCCAACATTCCCCCACCACCATCAGTGGGCTGGGAGGGGGCAAGATCTTGGGAGGGGACATAGCCAAGAAACCAAGGGGATATTCCATACCATATGACATCGGCTCAGATATAAAAGCTAGGGGAAAGGAGGAGGAAGGGGGGGCATTTGTTTTTTACGACGTTTTGTCTTCTGGAGCAACCGCTATGTTTACTGAAGCCCTGCTTCCCAGGAAGTGGCTGGTCATCGCCTGCTAATGGGAAGTAGAGAAAAAAAATCTTGTTTTCCTTTTGCTACTGTGAGTGGCCTTTGCTTTTGCTTTTTATTAAACTGTCTTTATCTTGACCCATGAGGTTTTTTTCTTTTCCATCTCATTTTCTCCCCGCCTGTCCTGTTGAGGAGGGGAGAGAGAGTGGCTTGGTGGCACCTGGCATCTAGCCAAGGTCAAACCATCACACCTAATAATAAATTTCTCTTATACAAATATAGGAAAAAAGTCACTCCCAAATTACACAGTAGTTAGGCACGCTGTTTTACTGCAGAAGACTGTACATGAGCAGACTTAAGCACTGCTACTGTTATATACATTTTTTATTATTTTTACCAAATCACTATATGAAATAAGAAAAGATCAGATACCAGTTTGTGTTATAGCTTAAAAGTTTCACCAGCATAGCTGTGTCAGAAAAAGAGTATGAAAACTTGATGAAGGTTTCCCAGCAAAACAAATTAATTGACACACAGTTCTACTGGGAGGTAATTCGAGATAGCCAGCATGGCTTCACCAAGGGTAAGTCATGCCTGACAAACCTAGTGGCTTTCTATGATGGTGCGACAGCATCAGTGGACAAGGGAAAACCAATGGACGTCATCTATCTGGACTTCTGCAAAGCCTTTGACACAGTCCCCCACAACATCCTTCTCTCTAAATTGGAGAGCTATGGATTTGATGGGTGGACTGTTCAGTGGATAAGGAATTGGTTGGATGGTCACATCCAGAGGGTAGTGGTCAATGGCTCGATGTCCAGATCGAGACCGGTGACGAGTGGTGTCCCTCAGGGGTCCATACTGGGACCGGTGCTGTTTAATATATTCATGAATGACCTAGACAGCAAGATTGAGTGCACCCTCAGCAAGTTTGCAGATGACACCAAGCTGAGTGGTGCAGTTGACACACCGGAAGGACAGGATGTCATCCAGAGAGACCTGGACAGGCTGGAGAGGTGGGCCTGTGTGAACCTCATGAGGTTCAACAAGGCCAAGTGCAAGGTCCTGCACCTGGGTGGGGGTAACCCCTAGTATCAGTACAGGCTGGGGGAAGAAAGGATCGAGAGCAGCCCTGCGGAGAGGGACTTGGGTGTGCTGGTGGACGAAAAGCTGGACATGAGCCGGCAATGTGCGATGGCAGCCCAGAATGCCAACCGTACTCTGTGCTGCATCAGAAGTGTGGCCAGCAGGTCAAGGGAGGTGATTGTGCCCCTCTACTCTGCTCTGGTGAGACCTCACCTGGAGTACTGCGTCCAGCTCTGGAGCCCTCAGCACAAGAAGGACATGGAACTGTTGGAGCGGGTCCAGAGGAGGGCCACAAAAATGATCCGAGGGCTGGAACACCTCTCCTATGAGGACAGGCTGAGAGAGTTGTGCTTGTTCATCCTGGAGAAAAGAAGGCTGTGGGGAGACCTAATTACGGCCTTTCAATACCTAAAGGGGGCCTATAGGAAAGATGGGGAAAATCTTTTTAGTAGGGCCAGCTGTGAGAGGACAAGGGGTAATGGTTTAAACTGAAGCAGGGTAGGTTTAGACTAGATATAAGGAAGAAATTCTTTACAACAGGTTGCCCAGAGAGGTAGTGGAGGCCCCATCCCTGGAAGCATTCAAGACCAGGTTGGATGGGGCTCTGAGCAACCTGATCTAGTTAGCGGTGTCCCTGCTCACCGCAGGGGGCTTGGACTAGATGACCTCTAGGGGTCCCTTCCAACCCAAAACATTCTATGATTCTATGATACTAGGGAAAATTCTTCTGGTTGATATTACCTATGTCACCTCTTTGAGTTTTCATCACATATTCCTACAGGTTAGATTTACAGGCAAACACTTTTTGGTGTAGACACAACTATAATTTAAAAATATTTGGATTTTAGAGAGAATGGGGTTTCCTGCTTATCATTGTTAGTAACAGAAGACCAAAATGTTTGTGCTTTGTATATCTAGTAAAGGATGTGTTTTAATACGGTACAAAATTAGCTTGTGGAACTCATTGCTACGAAATGACGATGAATTGAAAAGGCTAAGAAGAAGACTATAGATTTATCTCAATCATAAAAAGCTTCCACAGTTGCATCAGATAGGATAAAACATTTTTAAAGGGCATATAAACCCTTGTGCTTCAGGTCACAAACAACAGAGAAGATTTAGAAATACACCTAAAGCCTATGAGCAGATTATTCTGCTAAGGTGTTGCCATACCTTTTCCTGAGAGGTCTGATGCTGGCCATGCTCAGGATACTATATCTCTTGTGCACCACAGTCCTATGGCATATCTGTATGGATGCTTGAAACTTTTATTTACCCTCAAAGTTCAGGGAGTGTTTTGCCTCCCAAAATTTTCTGGCTAATCCTTCTAGTGGTTAATCCAACAGAAGACATCTCTTCCAAGCTGACACCCTATACTATCAAGTTTCATTTGCTCCATGCAGCTTACTGGGAAAGCTACTTAGAATCATAGAATCATAGAGTGTTTTGGGTTGGAAGGGACCCCTAGAGGTCATCTAGTCCAAACCCCCTGCAGTGAGCAGGGACACCGCTAACTAGATCAGGTTGCTCAGTCCAATCTGGTCTTGAACATTTCCAGGGATGGGGCCTCCACTACCTTTCTGGGCAACCCGTTCCAGTGTTTCAATACCCTCATTGTAAAGAATTTCTTCCTTATATCCAGTCTAAACCTACCCTGCTTCAGTTTGAAACCATTACCCCTTGTCCTCTCACAGCTGGCCCTACTAAAAAGATTTTCCCCATCTTTTCTATAGGCCCTCTTTAAGTACTGAAAGGCTGCAATCAGGTCTCCCCGCAGCCTTCTCTTTTCCAGGCTGAACAAGCCCAACTCTCTCAGCCTGTCCTCATAAGAGAGGTTCTCCAGCCCTTGGATCATTTTTGTAGCCCTCCTCTGGACCATCTTCAACAGTTCCACGTCTTTCTTGTGCTGAGGGCTCCAGAGCTGAACACAGTACTCCAGGTGAGGTCTCACCAGAGCAGTGTAGAGGGACAGAATCACCTCCCTTGACCTGCTGGCCACGCTTCTCTTGATGCAGCACAGGGTAGGGTTCTTGAGATGTCGGCTGGGCTGTTGAGTGTGATGAAAATGGTACCATAGGTCTTCAGGCCACAGTTGTTGTCCTGGGTGTAGAACACCTCTTTGCCAGCCACCTCTGTGCCGTTTTTAACACTAGCCACATGTAGAAGTAAAAAACCATTTTCCCCGTAGTTCAAAGAACAGAAAAAACCCCACCCTTTGATGTTCAAAAAGGCTAAACAAAGTGATATTATATCTTAATCTAACTTAGTGTTATATTATATCGTAATTCAATTCTACCAGATTCTGTTTCCTACAGCTAAAAAGCGGTCAGGAATCCTACACAGCTGGAAGATGAGCATAGGCTGGATCGCAATTCAGGGTCCAGGATGTTCTCAGTTACTCCCTGAAATTCCATTCAGATCCATAACTTTGCACTGGTTATTTCCAGCAATTCTAGTACTCAATTCTTAACTAAGATGTCAAACTTTAGCACTTTTCCCAAAGGATTAGTGACTGTCCCCTCCTAATTTTAGAAATATTGATGTCCCTGGGGCATAGCTATGTGAAACTGTCTTTTGCTAGACAGTAAAAAAAACATTAGTAATTAATAGCGCACTACTTGGGTAAATGCACTGTTTATCTGTTCTTTCAACTGGCAGGCAGGGATCAAACCTCAGTATCTAGCTCTTTATATGTTAAAAATACAGTCCCTACAAACACATAAATAAATTATATACTAATATACTAAGGAGCACAATGGATGTAGACCATTTCTGATTGTTCACTGAAATTAAACTATAATCACACAGTTTGGGGAAGTGGACTTGGGATAAGTGATTCCTCACCTGGTTTTGAAGGACACCATGACAATAGGATATCTTTTTCTATTATCACTTTACACAGTTCCAGAGACCACATTACATATTATTAAATAGAAACAACAGTTTCTATGTCAATACGTGCAATATAGCAAATAAGGATAGTTCCACTATTTCTTCTTATACCTTGGTCCTTTTATATTTGTTAATGTTTTCCAGAGGAAACAAGATTTTCTGAAAGATCAGCAGCATCTTGTGAGGAACAAGGAAGGGTGTTGTTTAAGGTGTAGGAGCCACTGGGATCAGGTATGTGGCTGGAAGAAGGTGGTTGAGGTAGGAATGGTGATAGACAAAGGTGAGGATAGAGCTATACCAAGCATATGCTAATCAAGCTAGAAATTGAGGGGAAAATAAGCAAGTAAAGCTTGCGTGATACCAGTCTTACTTCTCTGTCTCAGCAGTGACCTCTGGACTTCCCAGCTGTGGTGATCCTTTTCGTTATTCCCTCCTTCCCAGGCAGCACCACATGTGTGGTAGGAGTGGCTGAACTCAGTCTAAGTGCTCCTGATAATTAGAGGTGAAAGCAGAATGGTCCAAAGGGCTTTTAGCAGCCACAAGCTTAAATTTTTTTTTACTCTCTCATCAGCTCAGCTCCTTCCCCCTTCTCTAAACAGGAATTCCTTCAGAACTCTGTCTGGCTGTCTACCTAGCAATTCTCTGATGACAAATCTCAGGATGTATCCTTTTCTCCAATTTAAATCTCCATCCCCCTTCAAGTGAAAGTGAAAGATTAGAGACCTGCTGGTCACAGGAACTGAATCAGAAAGGCAGGATAGTGCTACAGGTACTTTTCAACAACAGGTCACTATCCCTGTTTTACTAACGTCTGAGAAGGCTCAAAGACTTACAAAGGTTACCTGACAGTAACCTCGGCAATGCCAAGAATAGCATCCCTGTGCCCAAAATGGACATGTCAGTCACTGGCCACATCCCTTCTTTTTCATGGCAAAAGGCAGCTTAACTACCAAGTCATAGCTCTGCTCTTACTATGTCCTAGTTTTTAGCTGCCCTTGTAATTTCTGCTGCCTCTTATCCTTGATTCCCAGTGAGGGAAATGTTTAAACTGAGTAATACACAGAAAGAGGGAATAAGGAGTGTCCTGGTTTCAGCTGGGACAGGGTTCATTTTCTTCCTAGTAGCTGTGTTTTGGATTTAGTATGAGAATAATGTTGATAACACACTGATGTTTTAGTTGTTGCTGAGCAGTGCTTACACTGGTCAAGGAATTCTCAGCTTCCCATGCTCTGCCAGGTGCACAAGAAGCTGGGAGGGGGCACAGCCAGGACAGCTGACCCAAACTGACCAGAGGGCTATTCCATACCATACGACATCCTGCTCAGTATATAAGCTGGGGGGGAAGAAGAAGGAAGGAGGGGACGTTCTGAGTGATGGTGTTTGTCTTCCCAAGTAACCATTATGCGTGACGGAGCCCTGCTTTCCTGGGGATGGCTGAACACCTGCCTGCCCATGGGAAGTAGCAAATGAATTTCTTGCTTTGTTTTGCTTGCACACGCGTGGCTTTTGCTTTACTTATTAAACTGTCTTTTTCTCCACCCATGAGTTTTCTCACTTTTACTCTTCTGATTCTCTCCCCGATCCCATTGTGGGGGGAGTGAGTGAGTGGCTGCATGGGGCTTAGTTGCCAGCCAGGGTTAAACCATGACAAGGAGAAAGGTCTTTCAAAACTGCATGTTATCTGCTGCTTTATACCAAAGGCAGAACATTTGTTTTTTGGAAATATCATTATAAAACACTGGTGAGAGAAGGAACCCTTTGACAGTGATAGCGAAAAGGGGTCTGTACTTCACCAGAGATGCCAATTTCTTTTTGATTCACGGTTTTGCTATTCAAAATAAAGATCACAATCTTTAAATTTGTTTGAATTAGAACAGTACTAGAATCAGTAAGTGGAATGATACTTTCTATCTCTGCAAGGACTTTTAGTTTTCCAGTATATTGTCACACTTTCTCTCTCTGAACCCGAGATCTTCCATTTCCTTCAATGATCTGTACAGTTGGAATACTTAAACATGTCAGAATTAAGCACCCTTTCTATCAGTGTGAGAGATATTCCCCACACACCCATACATGCAATACTGCTTGATGCTAACTGTCAAAATGGAACAGCCATTTTAAGTACAGACACCCTAGATTGTCCTGTGAACCCAGGCAGAAAGATTCGCTAGTTTGGATTTCTGAAACCAGCACCACTGCATGCTGTGACAAAAAAAAAAAAAAAAAAAAAAAAAAAAAAGAAAAGTGAGTATTGCTCCCCTTACTGCTTCCCTTCAACAAAATCTCACTGGCATTCGCTGCAATAAAACCAATCACAATGGAATCATTTTATATGTGTGTGACTCTCAAATATAGTTCCCCAAGCCACTGTTCTAAATTAACAGCAGTTAAGCACCCATTGATAGAGACTTAAAATAAATCGTTACCCAGTGGACTCCTCCATAGTCACCACACATTACTCAGAAGGTGCAGAGAGTTCCATGGGAGTTGCAGCAGAGTTTATGCATTTAGCTTATGAAGAAATACCCATTTTGTACGTAATGATCTCTTTTACAACAGCTTCTCAATACCAGCAGATTGCAGTATCAAACATAGGCCTCCCTTTAACCTGACTCGTAAAAACTTTTGATGAATATATTGTTTAAGATTTTTCGCAATAAGTCAGAGAAGCCTTAATTAAATGCAAACTGATTCCTTCAAATCTTTCCTGTGACAATGCAGGCATGAATGGAATACATCTGAGAGCTCACACAGCTCTAGTTTTCATGCAAAAGACTCAAGTCCCATGAGTGAGCCAATTACAAATTATAGTGTAGGTGAACTCGTTCTTTCCCATTCACTGGAGCTGATTCTGTGTCATTAATGCTGATATCTTAGAAAGGAAGAAAAGGCTTTTCATCTCTCATTAACATTACAGAGGAGAAATGAAATGAATTCTATGATAGATGAGAGCTACGTATATGGAACTAGTTCAGTTGCCTACATTTTAATAAGTCTTTACAGAAAGCCAGAGCGACATCCACCACCAAAAGGCTCACTAATCCTCTGTGGTGTCTTGCACTGACCTCATTGGCACGGACTTGTTATTGGCTGAGGTTCCACCACTGTTAGGCTTAAATCAGCTAGTGTGAAATTTTAGCTGAGTGTTAACTGTGCCAAAATCCATCTTTAGAGCTCTCAACCTTTCACCACCCAAATGCTGAACAGTGGCACTGAAACAGCAGAATGTGGCTTGTGTTATGAATCTATGAAGGTGGAGGCTTAGATCTATATAAAAGGGCTGTAATTTACAGGAAACATACTGTGAAGGAAACATTAGTCTCTCATATCTATTTACAGTTGCACATGCAGTAAAAGAGTCACCTAATCTTGGCTGGATGACGTTCAGAGACAGAAAAATCATATTTTTTCTTAAAAAACCTACATATCGTCAAACTTGGAAGCTGGCCATATCTGTCCTTGATGCATTTACTGTAGAAAGCTATATAGTGGTATCTAAATCCAACTGCCACAAGCACATTTATCTACTGCTACTCCTCTTTTGGCCTGGACTAACACAAGCACACGTGTAAATAAACTTATGTGTAAGCCTCGTGCCAGAGGCAGTAAAGCAAATACCATTCAACATTGATGATGTAGTGATACTCAGAGTTACTCTTTGCCACATCCATTTCCTATTTGATTTTTTTAATTCTGTCTGGCTATTAATGCAGAGCCATGTATAACAGGAGCGACCCTGAGGCTGTTCTAGACTATATTCAAATCCAAAGTCTGATGAGTTCTAGCAGCCTGAAATTGTGGTTCAAGGGAACTGCAAATATCTTTTTCTCCACCAGACATGTCCCCTACATCAGCATGTTGTAACACAGAAGTCAAAAGACCAGAAAAACTAATTATCAAGGACAGGAATAAAAAACTACATAGTTTTAAATTACAGATGTTTAACATTGGCATTTTCAGTGCAGCATTCTTTGTCTCTTAAAAAAGCTATAGGAATAAATTTTATAACTTTGCCTCATTAAAAACCCATTCATCATAGAGTGCCTCGGTAAAAAATAGATGTTTTGTGAATGATTCCATTAAGAGTTGATATCATAAATACATCTTGCTTATAGCATGTATAGGGAATATTGAGTTACTTAATGATAGCTGAGTTCAGGATGTCTACAATAAAGCCTTCAAAATTAATTAATTAATTAAAATTATGTGATTTAATTATCTTTTTCTCTTTTTTTTTTCCAAACTATTTTTCTTTTCTTTCTGAAAACATTCAAAACCACAAGTCCAAAAAAACAGAATGCCACCATACAGTGTGGCTGTTTCAGTCAGTAATGGGATCGTTAATGTTGTTTTGTAGGCATTATTGATAGTATTTTTGAAAATACAACATTCTATTATGATTTCTGACTTGTACTACCAGAAAATTTCTCCCACTCAAAGCAGTCACACAAAATGTTGATTTGGCAAAACTCAGAGAGGAATACTCAGGATAAGGGCAGGAAGAAAATGCGTGACTTGGAAGAGAGAGGGCCGGAGCATCTTAAAAAGAAGATACGCCCCTACTATTAGTAGTGAAAATGAGTATGTATAATTCAGCGGGAAAACAGAGACAAGTTTATGAGGACACACCCACAGAATTCTTCCTACTTTGTGCCACAAGGTGTATTTGAACCCACACCCAGATCGCCCAAGAATTAACAGATTCAGAAAGAAATTATAATTTTTGTTAAGTAAAACATAACATTCACCCTATTTACTGGGTGAAAAATAGCAAGGTAAAAGCGAGGATCATCTCACAGTGGATTACAGAATTATTTCCAGAATCTTCACTTCAGTTGAGAAAAATTTGCTCTCTGATTCTGTGATCTTTTGGTTTTTGAGGCCAATTCAGAAGGATGCTGATGCACCTAAGTTCCTCTTGTATCTGGTCCTAAAGCAAATGTTAGGCACCTAAATACCTTTGTGGGTCTGGCCTGTAGTCCACAGTCCTAAACAAGAGTGATCACTGTAGCAGAACCAACCATGAATTGACAGAGAGTAAAACGCTTGTTTCTGTAAGTAAAAGTGGTGGCAAGGTCCTGAGGACACCAGCAGGCTTTAATGGCCCTGAGCAGCCTCAGCTGGGACCTCCATCCACACCCTCTACCCATGGGTCCAGATGCTCCAGTGAAGCTTAGCATGCCCAACCCCTCGCCCTCTCCCTCCCCCAGTCCTTGGCCATGGCCTCTGGATGGACCTCGGACCCATGTTACAGGCAGCCCCATTTCTGCTCATGTTTCTTGTCATTGTGCCTTGCTGTCATGGGCAGCCCCGAGTGTGTTTCGTTACCTCTCCCAGTCCATGGAGAAAAGCTCACATGGTCACCAGTGCTGCAGTGCTTGGGGACTGCACCCTGGCCAGGGAGGTCACAGCTCTTGCTGCCTGTGCTGTGGCCACATGCCACTCTGGCTTGTCTTTCCCTGTGGAGCAGCCTCATTTTTCATGTGCTTTGACAAGTGGGGCCTTATGTGTGTTAGATAATACACAAGTGATCCAATAAAGTGTATTTCTAAATTTTTTGCTGCCAACTCTCTGTTATCCAGGATATTGTAGGGATGGGGATGAGAACTGAGATATCCGAATGATGGAAAAATGATATGATAGAAGGTACAAGTGGGTGTGCAGAAGCTGCATGAATTGAGTCAGCTCCAGTGTACTGGTGCGTATTAGCTTGATCTTAGTAATTGCCTTTGCAAAGCCACTGGAGCTTCTTGGTAGTCACAGGATGAATAGCATTCAGCGTGTGTAATGTTTTGATAGCTGATAGTATACCAACCATATGTGCATATATATTTACATCCATATGAATTAAAAACACATGCAGCTTTTGAATATACATACTTGCATAGAAATTTTGCCGGTATTATGTAAAACATTAACAATACATATTTTAAAAGTTCTTTGAAGATGAAGGTACTTTATAAATCTGCGCTATTGTACTGTTACACTACAGTAGTATTTTTCTTGTTTTGCCATTGTTCTTCCGTATCTCTGCAAAGTCAGACTTTAGGTGAGAGCATCCAGTGACTTTGTGATGTGTCTTGTGTATTGTCTTTTGTTATTGAGGACTTGGGAAAAGGTGTCCTAATGTCCAAAGCTGAAGATGCTGAGTACCGTCATAAATATATATATAAATATATATAACCATATATAAACATTGTTATATATAAATATATATAACCATCGTTAACTCTCAAGTACAGCATCTCTCTAGGCTCTTTAGTTTCATATATCCCTATTGAACAGATGATGTTTGAGAAAAGGCAGTGGCTGTATTTCTTTCCAACTTGTCTGGATATCAGAGTTCAGCTGAATCCAGCAGAAATAGAGCTAAGAAATTCTCTATAAATCCTCACTGAGCTGTTTGTTCCAAGTAGAAGACATGCTTTTTTTGTTTTATGCTACGGGAATGCTTTATCAAGATAAACACATCTTACAAATCTGGGAAAAAAACAACACAACACATTCTCCACAAAGCAGACTGTAAAACAGTTGTTTTCCAGAACTTCATCCTTTTATAATGGTTCTTTTTTGCAGGACTCAGCTCTGCTAAGCTCCCTGCTACAATATCTCAGCTTGTTCTATTTGACGGCTGTTCCCCTGTCATCACTCATTTTCAGTGGGCAAGGGGGAGCAATTGCTGGGCATCAAATCATCATCAAGTAAACCAGCCTTGACACTAGTTAAAAAGGGAGATGGATGGTCAGTTGGCTTCTACAGAAAATATTCTCCTAAGTATCCTAGCAAGGTCCCTTGATACCAGGCTAGTGCTTTTCTTTCTTTCTTCTCTCTTTTTTTTTTTTTTTTTTTTTTTTTTTTTTTTTTTATGGGAGCAGAGCAATCACCCATATTTCTTCTGGGTCATCATCTGATGGCAGGTTTTCTCAGGGGAGGAGCACAGAGGTTAGGTGAGTAGGCTCCGCATTCAATAATTAAACAGCAGAAATACAAGCTGTGAAGGAAGCAGCTTCCTTGCACTTGCTTCCCTTCCCTATAATGGGCAATGAAAACCTCGCCGCACTTGTGTAACTTCAGGAATGCCAAATACCTTACCGGCCATCGCTCATCTGTCTGTTTTCTCCCCTTTCCATAACTGGCTTTAAACATATCCTTCAGTTCAGAGTAAAAAAGTTCACAAATAGCCTGAAAATTAAAATTAAGTACAGAGAACATTTCCATTTAAATAATATTAAAGTTCTCGGCCACTGTGGTTCTTTACGTGCTTTAGGAGCACTGGGCTCTGCTCCTCAGGGTAAGATGAGAGTAAGGAGATCACCAAGTTATGGACTTGCTACAACTTCTCAATGATTTTGGCCCTTACCTAAAGTAACTCTGCGTGAGCTGTCCCCTTCACCCATTCCAGACCATCTGGGACATGGCAGGTTTTGCTGAAGGCATCGGTGTCTATATCTGGAAGTGACTTGTATGACTAAGGCCTAAATTACCAGTAAAAAAAAACCCCAAACAACTGTATCACTGAGTTTGGAGATATAAAACTTTTTTTGCTCAAACTCTCCACATATTAAAAAAAACGTTTTCAGGGAAGAAGCTGCCAAAACTTCTTATGTCTTAGAAGTGTGTTCAAGATGCTTCAGAAACAACTAAGTGCCCTTTTACTGCTCAGATGACCAGTTATACTGATGATGGTTTGTACAATTTGACCATAAAGGAGATGGTATTAGTCCCTTCGACTGTTGCATAAAATCATAGGGAAAATAACTCCATAATTTGCTCATTTGTAGAATGAATAAATAAATCATAAATAATAGCAACTTTTATTAAAGTTTTGAAATGATACAAGTGTCAGAGAAATAGCAAGAGGTATGACTTAGTAATATGGCTTTTGGATAGCATGTTTGTATTGCACAAATACAGTTGTACCCCTCTAGGACCACCTTTGGAGTCTTGCTGTACTTGTGCTGATACAGGAGACATCATGTTTCTAACACCAACTGAGGAGACAGCACAAATATCTTCCTAAAACCTTAATTTTTTGTTAAAACTAAAATATACAGATGAACACTCTGCAGTAAAGGGCTATGAAGCACTTTGAAGGCACTTTTGCTCCTTTCATTACCTTTGTGTCTGAAAGCCTGACAAAAAAAACCAACAACAACAACAAAAAAACAAAGAAAGAAAAAAAGAACCCCAAACTGTGTCAGAATTTGGAATTGGAAAAAATAGAACAAAAGCACTGTACACGCAGTGAATGTATCTGAGTAGGATTTTCGGTGCTATCACAATATTATTACTACAATACAGGAAAAGCAATTTTGATAATAACTTTACAAGAGTGGGACAGAAGTTCCCAAAAGCATAACCCTTCTCAGATTTATTTGTCTACTGAGCTCTCATTAAAGTAATGGGAATTTGGAGACTCTCTAATGGAGGAAAATCCAGTACAAAGCATAAATGTTCAGACAGTGCCTCGAGGTCCTTACTCAAGCAAAATTCTTATGTAAATCAGTGGAAATTTTGTCTCGGGGGGGGTGTGTGTGTGGTGTTAATCAGAAATGAGCCTCATTTTTTTTTGTAGAGACTGAAATATTTAAAATGCTAAACCAGCAAAAATTGTTAGTATGTTCTTAGCGTTAATTGTTTAAAAAAACGTATAGGGGTCAATCCTGCAAAATCCTGACATGTCTGGGAGTTTTTGTAAGCTGAAGAAAGCTCTCAGTGCTCAGCAAAGGGGAAGAGAGCTGAGCACTCCCACACCCATGCCTCCTGAACACAGCATGGTCCCAGCTGAGGCAGGATGAGGAGCTGAGACCAGCCAGTGACAGCTTGGTTGAGGAAGAAGAATAATGTAGTTGAGTGCCTTCTGATTTTAATTCACATGATGCTCTTTATTACCCTCAGGGATAAGAGGTACTATTTCAAATTCCTTTTAGCACTATTTATTTAAAACATATTTTACTGGGATATGACCTGCATTTAAGCAAGTCATATAATGTAGTGTCCCGGGAGAGTCCTGGGGTTATGTATTCATGGAAAATAAAAATACAGAAGAATGTCTCTAATTAAGTAGCGTTTAGGCTTGCAAATATTTCTTGGCATGTAAAAAGCAAATCTTTTAATTCCTATTAAAGAATTAATGTATCATATGTAAGTAACATATAAACAATTAGTTTATAATTAAGTCGTTATATTATTGACTAGACCTGTATCTCTGTTCAGTGTTGTATGGGACGGGATTTTCCAAAGATGCCAATTTACAGTCTGTGTATTCACTGGAAATGTGAATGCCTACACAGTAAAAATAAAGATATTAGTCTTTAACAAACAAATGCTTTTCTATTGATACTAGAGTCAGAGTTTACAGGTTAGAAATACACTGAGTTTCTTATTTTCTTGAATCATGTCCATGATAATTTTGCAGTTATCTATACTACACTTTCAAAGGTCTTGCTCTTTTCATTCACTATAGAGGAAGTAATATGGACAAAGATTATTCTTAATGGATTTGTTTGGGTTTGGATTGGTTTGTTTTGGTTTTTTTTTTTTTTTTGCATGAGGAATTAAAATACAAAACCAAATTCAGATATTCTGAGATTTTGTGATGTCTGTACACTGATTCAGGGAACTTACATGATCTCTATCAGAAAGAGATATATTATCACAGGATAGAATTGGTCCTCATTAAAATTGAAAATACTATATATATTTGCCAATTTTAATGTTTTAATATTTCTAACTAAACCCCTTATTATTACTAAAAAAAAAGGGTTTTGTGTATTCTGACAAGGCAGCAAGTCTTCAGAGGTATGAGCCATCAAGTTACATTGCAAAGCACAGAGTAGTGGACAGCCATGAGAGTAATGGACAGCTATGTTACCTCGTCTCTTCTAGATATTCGCGGATTACCTGTTGGGGCATTTTAATGTCTTCTGTATCAAGGCCTACTTGCTTGAGCTACTTGAGCCCGTCTCAAATTCAGCAGTTTATCTAAGCTTAAAAAGTCTGTGTAATTCCTTCTTTTTGTGTTTGATTCTATGTCACAAATTTTCAGGCAGCCTGGCTGGCTTGAGGGATGGCTGATCTTCACTGCAGATTCCTGTCCACCTCTGCACTTCCAGTCCTCAAACACAGGCACGTTCTCAGCAGTGCCAGTTTGTGCAGCCATACTCTAACCCTTCCCTTTGAAATTTCCTGATTTTTAAAAAGCCTTCCAAAAATATTTTTTTAACAGAATTGTTGTATAGGTCTGAATTTGAGCATGAGCATGCAAATGGATGAATCAGTACAGCTCAGAGGTGAATAGCCATGAGTGAAGAGCAAAACTGAGCAACAGGAGGGCCAGCAACAGTGGGAATTAGCTTTTCAGTGGAAGGATTACTGGAATCAAACCATATCCTTGGTGGAAACTGACTCAACAAAAAGACATCCTTCATCACTGGGTCCTTCATCACTGGGTCCTTCATCACTGGGTCTGGACTGGCCACAAGCCCTTCATTTTAGTTCTGCTTGTCAGAAGAACTGTGTGTGCCCATGGTAGCAAAGCCAGGGTGGTTTTTTATGGGAAGAGCTATGTTTTTGTTTTGTATTAATACAGACCTAACACCAACAGACTCTGTACACTGACTGATGGATGCTATGAGAAGAGACTTATACATTACAGTAGTATGATATTGGAATTCCTGTGGCCTCCAGATGTTTCAGTCAGACTCAGGACTCAATAGTACTTAATAATTGATTCATATGAGAAAAGAAATAAAGTTCAAGAGATTTTAATAAAATATTTCTTTCTATTTTTATTACCATAAAAGATAAATGCAAATTTGATGATTGTTAATAATTGTTCAACCTAATCAATGCTACTTAATTACAATATTTTAAAAAATTGATGCAAAGCTTTGTTTGTCAGATATTTATCTCATAGTTTTGGAGACTGAAAAAACATGCAAACAAAAAATATTTGCTTTACTGAATTAATGGGAATAATGATGTAATACTTCTAAAAATGTTATTTCCATTCAATTTTTTTCAGTAAGACTTCTGATATATCCTCCTTTCTGTACCAGTGTTTTTTGTTTTACTTGTGTAAAAACAGATTGAAAAAGAAGCTGAAAGCAGGCAAGAGGAGGTATTTTCATAGAGCAGTATTAAATTATTGACAAGAGGAGAAATGAATACCACAGATTGAACACACAGATTCTCTAGTTTTATAGAAAAATGTCTGAAATGGGAATCAAGGGATATGAGGCACTAAATGATGAAAAACTGACATCTTCCTTAAACACTGAGTTGTATGTACTTCTGGGATTTACGTTCTCTGGTTTGGCCTTTATGCCTCTTTCTGACAAGTAGCTTTAACAAGATTTTGTCTTACTGTCATCTAAAAATCTGTCTTAGTATTCTCTTTGGGCCAGATTCTCTTCTTACCTGTCTCAGTGTAAATCAGAGGTCAAGATTTGAATGCTACTAGTAGAGTTCAAATGACTTGGAGATCACAGTAAGATCTTTTCTGTGAAGTTTAATATTTTGGTGCAGATATTCCAAACTGAGCGTTAACCGGCATGTATAACAATTTCTACCCACCAACTTAAATTTTTTTCTCTCAGTTGTTTTTTTACCTGTTAAAACCCTTCAAACATCTAAGTGATTTCAGATTTACACTGAAGTTTAATATCAAGAACTGCATGCTTTTGGTGTGTTTTGTTTGCTGTATTTTTGTATTGCTACCAAGTAAAGACTGATTTCCTCAGGGAGGAAACCTCCAAGCATTTTTTAATATGGGACACCTAATATTGAACTGTTACTATAACATGCCAAATCCTTGTCTATAGTCACTGAAGACAGCGAGGTTATATTTATATTATGGGAGAAAGGAACACTGTCATCCCTGGGTTTATGCTTTGACCCTGTATTCCGATAAACCTCAACTCTGATTTTGGTTTCCATGAGAAAGAAGATGGGGAACATGTAATCCAATGATATTTTACATTATAATGAGATTAAGCGCAAGATTTTTCTTATCTCTGCTATGATGGTCAAGTGGATTAGAGAGAAGTGAAGGTACCTCTGTTCCTCAAACACAATGGGATTGTAGTTTTAAGTGTCAAGGAAAGCAAGATGACAAAATTGATACTTTCCACTAATAGTAAATTTCTGTGGATGTTGGAGTTAGGAAGATTAATTTCCACATTGTTGCGGTTTAACCTGGCAGGCAGCTAAACCCCACGCAGCTGTTTTCTCACTCCCCCCTGCAGTGGGATGGGAGAGAGAAAGGGAAAAAAGGTAAAACGTGTGGGCTGAGATAAAGACAATTTAATAGGACAGAAAAGGAAGGGAAAATAATAATACTGATAGAAGAATATACAAAACAAGTGATACACAATGCAATTGCTCACGACCCGCTGCCCAGCCAGTTTCCAAGCAGCGGCCGTACCCCCCTAGCTAACACCCCCAGGTTTTTATTCAGCATGAGGTCATATGGTATGGTAGCCCTTTGGCCAGTTGGGGTCAGATCTTGGCTGTGTCCCCTCCCAGCTTCTTGTGCACCTCTAGCCTCCTCGCTGGCAGGGCAGTATGAGAAGTTGAAAAGGCCTCGACTTAGTGTAAGCACTGCTCAGCAACAGCTAAAACGTGTGCTGTCAACATTATTCTCATCCTAAATCCAAAACACAGCACTATACAAGCTACTAGGAAGAAAATTAACTCTATTCCAGCCAAAACCAGAACACATATATAAAGAACTGGTCACCAAGGCCAGCAGGGCATGAAAGGGGAGTATCCATGCACTAGAATGCTTAAGCAGATTACTGACTGCGAGTTGCTTGGATATTCCGAGAGGAATTGCAGTAATGACTATACTGTTCCTTGTACCTGTACTTATACTTAAAAGTACTTTATGTGGATCTGAGTTGCAGTCGCATTTGTACTGGAACAAAAGACATACCCTGGGAGGCATAGCTCCTTTCCAGAGCTCATCCTGGGATGTCAGAGTTTCGTGTCTTCAATCTGAGTTTGAAGATTCAGGCTTGCCCTAAAGGATTATAACATTTGCTAAATTGTCATTTTCCTTCAACAGGAGCTGAAAAGTATGTTTACATTAGCATGCAATTTTAAGCCAATGCAGCTGAGTTCACTGATAGGTTTGACTGACAGTTGGCAACTTGTGCTTAGTATTCAATTTTGAAACATCTTACATCATTCATTTAATAAAAACATTTGAATTTCAGATTGTATGAAACACCTCATTCAGGCAACAAGGTAATACATCTTGCCTAACGTTTTCTATATGACTGCCTTATTAGGCTATTAATTTTACAAATATTTCATCAGATTCCTATTGGGATTCTGCTTCTATGGCTTTCCCTTCTTTAAAAAGCAGAAGAGAAAAAATGAAAGAATGGAATAAAATTCATAAGGAAGCTTTAACTCTGCCATTTTACACATCCAGATAGCAAGAATTTACGTCCCAATTTAGCAGGTTAAGCCACCCTGTCTCAACCCAGAAAAACAAGTTGACTAACCAAAGCGATGGGTTTATACAAAACAGGCAAAATTTGTCACTGGGAGTGAAAATTGAAATTTATGAATCAATAGGCAATTTGAAAAATGTAGACAACCCTGGCATGTACTGCTGCAGTAGTTCTGTTTAAGTCCATCCGTGACAGCTCTTAATGACTGCTGCCCTAGTGACTGAAGTAGATTGCCCAGAGGTTTGTTGTCCAAGTATAGAAGAATCCAGTGATGGGGAAGGTTGACCTGTCATCAAAACTCTACAATATTCCTGAGTTTAAATTAGTTCTTATTCTTTCATTGCATGGGAAAACCTCATCAGATCAAAGCTGCTGGATCATTAGGGTGAAACTGTTCACTGCTCACTCACTAGGTTAGCTGTTAACTCTCCCTGCTAAAAGCAGCACTTGTTGCTTTTCATTCATATTTGTCAGGTTGTCTGTTCCCAAGGGTGAAAGCCCTGCTATTTGTTCCCACTAGCTGTTCTTGTCATTAGCTGCTTCTATTAGCTTTTCATATCGGCCATTCTCAATAGCAGTTCTCTGTGTTAGCTGTTCCCATTAACTTGTTCACCACTAATCACTTCCATTAGTTGTGCCTCCTGACCCGCTCTGTCAGCCAGGCTGCTGCCCTGCCCTGCAGAAGCCTGAGTTGCTTACAAATGCTTTTAGAAAAGTTTCAAAGGTATACAGGGTCTTTGCAGCAAAAGAAGAGAACAGGCTTCTGAACTCCTGCTGTCTTTATCATCTTTGCAAAAGAATTTTCAGCATCCTCTTTGGTCATAATTTCTATGCAAATACAGTGGTTGGTTAGAGTAAACCTTGGTCTCTAGGTGTGTCAGGCTTAGCTGTGTTGTCAACATTTCTCCCATCATTACTATAAGCTTTTTATTTTGTCCAACTTTAAAACTGTTCTTAATAGAAATGCTCCAAAATACTACAAAACACATGTTAACACATACTGGTTGAGACTGTTATGTTACAGAGGGAGATAAAATGTGGTGGGTTGGGTGATCTTCTAATCAATATCCTTTGTTCCTTAATAATATAATACACATTAGTCTCCAAAGTCAGAGGGAAATTTTGACTTAAAGAACAAAGTCATGCTTCTACATTCATTAGCCTTTTTCAGGATTCCAAAAACTGCTTCATGAGATTAAAAAATGCTCCAATTCTAAAAAAAACCCCTCAATTACTAATGTACACATATTCAGATGGCTTCCATCTAGGATCATCTAGAGCTCTGGAATTAGTGTTTGTCTGTCAGCCTAGTTTCCAGAGCAAATGAGAGACACTCTGCTTAAAGTAAATCTCTGTGTGGGAGATGAAGCTTTCTCAGGACCAGTACAAGTACAAAAAAAAAAAAAAAAATTATTTGGAAATAAGGAACCATCATAAACCTTACCATACTATAACTTATGTTCAGAGTATAATGTTTCAAACTTACCTTCTCTAATACAGAATTATCTTCTGTATGTATAGTGATTGTATGTATTAACACAATGGATACTTCTATATATATATCCCCCAAATGATGTCAACAGTTTCTATGTATGGAAACCAAAATAAAGCCTTACAATACTACAACTTCCAAACTACCTGAATCTCATACCTTTAAATATTCATTCTAGTACTTGGGTAGTCCCATTTGCCCATGCACAAGGATGAATAAATATGTATAGCTTTAAAAATCACTATCAACACTTCTATCACAAATTCTTCCTCTAGGGAAAGAAAAAAGGGAAGAATATAACACATATGATAGGTGCTTATCATTTTAGCTAGCATGCTGCTGGACATAATCAAGACACTGCAGTGATGATCCCAGCATATAAACCCAAGTGAAAATTAATGGAACTGAGGACCAGCAGTGGGTTTAAATTTGTAGATTTGTGGAAACAGTCTGAGTGATAAAATAGCTTTGAAAATAAAATTAAGAGAAGATTGGACTCCAGAATGGTTAGGGAGCAGAGGTCAAAGTTGTGATGTAAGGGCTGTTTTGACTTGCAGTTGCAATGCAGTGAGATTAAAGGAAATTTTGATGCTTTATTCAGATTACATGTATTTATCTGTGTACTTATGTAGATTCCTCTTCTTTCTAGTCAAAAAAGTTTTCAACTCATCTCTCTTTTTTTTTTAAATACACTGGTATACCGCTATAAAGTGAGGTAAATCTGTGCTTGTATACACATAAAACTGTAATCATACATACTTAGTAAATGTATAGATTACAAGATAGATGTCTGTCTAGGATTTTTTTTGCTGGTTGTCTTAGATTTTCCAATATGGCAACAAAGTTTTGCCATTGTACTGTAATTTTGGTAATGGTCCCTTAAATATTATAATTATTTTAGTTGTGACGTATATTCAGCATACAAATGTCACAAGCTGCAAGAAAGTACAAATTTATGAATTTGAACATTATGAGAGAGACAGCAATGATGTTCCCTTCCAATGTGAAGAAAATTCTGCTTAGAGAGGGTCCATATTACCCCACTTACCCACAAACACCCTTAATAACAAAATGCTGCATAAAAAGATGACATTGCCTT
>CM067082.1:94483827-94576327 GCA_034008185.1 Gorsachius magnificus | reverse complement strand
GTTAAAAATATAGGACTCTGACTCCTGTTGCTTTTGTCAATCTCATCTCAAGAATCCAGCAATAGTACTTGACTAAAGCTTATGTCAGCTAAGAAAATGAAGTGGTATCCAAAACACAAACTGTTTTTTGTGGTGTTAATTCCTTTTTTGTTCATTGCATGCTGAACTTGTTGCATGGCTAGCACAGCATGACTGTTCCTCAGTTCTTTGCTGCCAGGGACTTTCCAGCTACTTCCCATATTCATAGTGGAATGCTACTGAAGTCTGGGATGTGATAGCTGAATTTCAGACTAATTGTTTTCTTTTTTTGGTGTTTATGCATCTGCATGCTAAAAATGGGATTTTATAGTATCCTTACAATGGAATGGCCAATTGCTCCCAACTGGAAAACAACTGATTAATGTTACACTTAAATACCTTGAGAAGATCCCCCTTTTTTTCCAAGCCAATAATGGCAATCATAAAATTTCAATGCAATACCTTGCAGAAAAACAAGAACTTGTGGTGGATGTGAGTGCAGTATTCTCAGCGGACCTTGGTGTCATTCCAGAGCTCTGTAATACCTACCATAACATGTCCCTCCTCCCTGCTCTCTCTCTTCAGGAGAACTGCCTCCTGGGACAAGGCATTTGATGCACTTTCAGGTAGACAGTTAACAACACTGGATGCATACAACAGAATGTGCTAATTTTTTCTTTACTACAGAGTCCATGAATGTAAGCAGAAAGCTCAGGCTTAAGCTAATAACTAACACATATCTGTATCATAACAGAAATTTACACCCCATTTTTCATTAGCCTCTTCTCTCCTCTCTTTCCTATTTTCCTTTCTGGAGACCACATAAGAAAAAAAATTGGTTTTCAAACAAGTGTAACTCTTTTTTTAAAAAAAGATTGTCATACAGTTAGAGATACAATAAAATAGGAAGGACTTTAAGGCTTATAAGAAAGAGGTGTGGGGATGCGGCAGAGGTTGGAGGATGACAAGATTGCAGCTGGATGTCAAAAAAGACGAAATGTTTCCTTGAAAAAATGAAGCTCTATTAGGACATGGGAACTAATGTAAGTGTCAATCCATTAAGATTTAGCATTCAAGGTCCTATTTTTTTCTTTTAGGCACAGGAAAATGAATTGCAAATACATTAACAATTGATCCATAAACCATTACTGAGTGCCTTGAAAAGGCATGTGAACAGGATTAGTATCTCTTGAAATCCACTGCCACTCCTGGAGCTCAGTGTTGAGCAAGAGAGGTGCTTTGCTCTTGAAAATCTAACGACCAGTTTTGCAATGTCACCAATTTTTTTCAATCATCCAAATACCACCAATTCAATTAAGCTCATAAACTTCCTACCCATAGTTCTCCAGGATAAGCAGCTCCATTTAAAAGTGAATGCGGACGAGCTTGTGCTGTCCATGTGAAATATTGTTCAATCAACAGCCAAAGTTTTACTTGTCAGTTTTGATATATCCGATAATAGCTGTAGGATGTTTTGCAATGTCCAATGTTCTGTGAAGATGGGCTTTTCATATTCTTTATTGTTTTTTTCTGACAAAATGTTGCCTGGACTTTTGCAGTTTTCTGAAATGAAACAACAGTAAAAACAATATATAATTTAACCCTCATAGACCTAGCTGGACTGCAGATAAGCATCTTTCCCAGGCTTATGGCTAGTTTTGGCCAGGATATAATGAGTTCCTGTTCATTGATCCCTTATAAGCATCTTCAATGATTGAACATAACCCCATGCACAGCAGGCAGTCAGTCATTTGTGCCCCTTTTCAACTCCATTTTAATCAACATTTGACACTTTTGAAAATCAAATCCATAATTAAGCTTCACAGGCAGTCAGAGTTTTGGCAAATAATGCCAAAAAAAAGCAAAATCTGGAAATAGTTTTGTAGTCAAGTATCTATATAAATTCGGCATTGTATACTCTTGGTGCCCAATGATTTATTCGCACTTAATCGCTCTTTGTTTCTTTTTTCTCCTTTTCTTTGCTGAGGTTATTACCTTGCATTATTAACACACTCACGTGTGACTCTATTTATTTTTTACTAGTGGGAATACAGTTTTTTAGAAACAGCTGTTTATTGTATATATAGGTTTAAAGTAAATGTACACAAACACACTCACAAATCAACTTAACAAGCACCCTGATAAATAGCACGGCTGCTTAATTGGGACAATTGCTAGGGAACAGATTCAATGACCCCAATCAGTGAATTAATGGCACACCTAGTTGTGAAAAGTCCATTTAAATGATATGCTTGGTGTTGTCTGCTGCCTAGTCACAGTAGTTAACAGGTGTGAATTGGTGTTCATAGCATAAATTTCCTGCTGCTTGACCCTTTGTTCACTTCAGGTTGCTTCTCTACTCTTTCATAGTTGCTAAGTGAATGAAAATTACTGGATTTGTCTTAAATATTTCAGACTATATTAACACCTTTATAACAGCCAATTTTAAAAGTAAGATTATTTAGAGGAACAGTCTCTGAGGGAACCTTTCTAATTTTTTACTGGGTAGCCAAAATGAAACCCATTTTCCGTGCCATATTTGGCCACACGCTTTTAAAGTAAGTAAGTTCCAGAGTAACTAATAAACTGCATTTTAGGCAGAGCCTCGACTTATTTATCTGGTTTCTTGGGAAATGTACTGTTTTTGTGAACTTTGCTGATTCCCTGATTAAGGGCCTTGTAGGGACAGCTAAATAATGTAACATCTAAACTATCTGGTGCCTCTCCCCAGAAGTGGACATCTCTGACTCCCAGATTCCACAAAGAGCAGTGGGGCTGCACGTCCCACAGGCCAGTGTGCTGATTTGTCTGCTGTGTTTGGTTTCTCAGTGTGGTAAAGATCAGTCTGCGAAGTTGATACGGCTGGATTTAAAAACAACACAGACAAAACTATTTTTCCCCCCATGTCTGCTGATATCTGGAGGTTGTTAGATAAATATTGGGTTCTTTTGTTTTATATTTTCTTTCTCATCCTTAGGAAGTTTATCTCTTATGGAAACAATGCAGAGGAATAGAAACATAATAAATTGACTGAAGTAAATAAACGTGTCCTTTTCTTTTCTCTTTCTGAGTGAATCTGTCACCTTAGGTTTCACTGTGTCTCCAATGGGAGTTTGTCAGCTAAATAAAACTGTTCAGCTGCTTTCTCTAAGTTGCCATCAAGCAAATCTGACCAGATATGAAAAAGCTACCTTGTCATAAAGTTTTATGGCTACAGTTGAAAGATTTATAGATGCAATCATATTAAAATCCTTCTTTTGTCGAAGCAGAAGATGAAACGAGCAAAATAATCTATGAAGTTCATAACTGGTCTCTGAAGTGCTCGAATACAGGATGGATGCTACTGAAAACCTTGTTATGTAGCATCTTATGTTTCAACACACCACAAAACTGCAAATGTACTTATATATCACAAGTGCTTGATGTGCAAGGAAAGAGAAGGAATACATGATCTATAGCTGCCATATGATGTTCAGCAGGCAGTTCAACACTTCACTGGCTCAGCTGATAGCCCTGGTAGAGTATGTCAAAGCTAAAGATCCATCTCCAGTGCCAGCCATCCAGAGTGTGTTACAACTTCAAGGCAAACTCAAGATACTAAAACTGTCAGTGTAGCGGTAAGGGAGATGGAATAAGTGGGTGGGACTGCATGAAAAAATGGCTTTCACTCAATCCCTATCGCTTTCTCACTCCCAGTCTTGTCTTCGGGAGCCACTGAATCAACTTGCATTGCCAGTAAGTAGCCAAACTGAGAGCGAGCAATACCTTTTCTGCCTTCATTTCAAAGAAACTGATGGCTCTTTTAGAAAATAACATAGAAAGTTTTAAAACTGTAATTTTCTTCAGGAATCCTTTAAAGTCGAAGGCCTCTTGGACAACATTTAACAGCAATGTTAATAAAATGGCAGTGTGTGGCACCACAGGCTCTGGGGCAGTAAAAGAATCCATGTGCCACAGGAGGAACGTAAGAGAATTGTTAACACTGGCAGAGCTTGTTTCAATGCCCAGCTTCACTCCTGATGGTAACAGATAACTAAATATAACTGTAGCAATAGCTCCGCCAGGGAAGGGGAAACATCCTACTTAGACAGTTGGTTGTGCAAGTGTAGGCACAGCTATAGGTACCCCTTAATAGGAAGAAAGCAAAGGAATAGATAACAGGATGTTATCTTTTACTGTTTTTTTTTCTTTTACTTTTTTATTGTATGTGTTCCTCTGTGTCAAAGTCCTCTTTGGCTGTACATTGCCTGAAATAGCAAGCAGAACTGTATCAGCCCACTGCCCTGATTTAGGAGAGGTTTAGCTGATGACAATTGTTCATTTCTTTTCATATATCTGCTTTTCTCCCTTTGTTTCAGAGCCTCATTTCCAAGCAAGAACACCTTCAAATGGCTAAAGACAAGCTTTAATTGAAAACTTGAACACATGCTGAATGTGTCACAGTGCTTGGACAGTCACTGTACACAAACATTTATATTCAATGAAAGGAAAGCCCCACTAACCAAACCCAGATTGATTGGAATCTGAGACTGCCAAGCAGTATTTGTCAGGCATAACTACAGTACAGAGGCGGTAATACACTCTTTTCAGCCAGATGGATGTAGGGAGGTCAACCAGAGACCTAAGGTCTGCCTGGCTGGAGGTATTGTAAGTGCTGTAGAAAAAATTTTGAAAAGCATTCTACTCTGGACAATGGAAAGTATCTAGTAATTGCCCTTCTCATAGATATTCAGTCAATAACAGGTAAAGTAGTTTAAAATTATTTTTTTCATTTCAAACTTTTTATTAATTCAATATAGATTAATAGCTATGAAAATCACAGAGAAGACAGCAGTCAGGATGTACACAACAGTGTAAAGCATTAATTAAAACTAAATACACATGCTGTATGAGGGCATCAAATCATTTATAGATTTTTAACTCTTGCCTTTCAGAGGATGTAATCTTACACAAGTGCCTTTTTAGTTGTTTGCTTAGACCACATACCGTTACACCAAATATGAGCCATTCTCTAAACTTTTAAAGAAAAATCTTAGATTGATATTTAGCATGAAATAATGTGACTGACGTGAAGATACCTTGCACAGTGTGGCAGATATCTTGTTAAATTATCCGTGGTATTGGGAACTTGCAGGTCGTTGACTATCCCAATTTAATTTGGCTAGTACAGGACATTTCTAATAATTAATACTGTAATAACACTTAATGATCTGCACTCATGCAATCTGAAAAACCAGCTAATGATGCAGATTTCAGTGACTGCACAAACAGCAAGTTTTAAATTTGTCAAATGCTGCTATTTCAGCGTCACACAGTCATGCAGAAGACCCTGCCTGTGGGGCTATAACTGATCCAGACACTAGAGACTTGGCCATGATGTAGCAAGAAACAATGGACTTGGTCTCAAGGGGGATGTTCCTTTGGAATTAAAAGTGGGACCACGACGTTCCTGGGGTACCACTAACACTCCCCATTTCCCTCTTGTTCCAGGGCTGTTGACAGAAGGGATAAGAAGAAAGTGGAAAACGGGAGATCAGAATAAAAAAGAACAAATCTGTTCACTTACCTCAATGTAGCTGCTTGTTAGTTTTAGGACTAACTCCTCTTTGAATTTCTTAATCACAGGCTCTACCTGAAATGTTCTAGTCGATGTAAAGGTAGGCTTTGTTCTGCAGTTAGTGGAATAAGGCCATTGGTACTGGTTTGTATACTGCAAGGTAGTAGAGTTTAGTCCTCTGAAAGAATAGATAGACATTATCTCTTACAGCTATTTAAAAGATTTTGTCATGGTGAAGGACTTAGGAAAAGTTCCCATTGGCCTGTAATGGAGATAACTTTTGGAAAGAACAATTAAAGTCAACAAATTTCCTTTCTCACCAACAGCCCCATCCTATGCTTGAGAATGAACACTAGTTAACTCCTTGGTGCTATAAATTCCAAGTACATTTATCCAGAAAATGGAGTTTGGCATTCTTTAAACCAGCAGAATTTCACTGAAGACTCCAGTCCAAATGAGATAATACTAAGTTCTACTTTGCCAACTCACACTTCAGGATTATGGAGCTGCTAGACTGTGGCCCTTGGTTTAGAAAGTGGTTTTATCGACAAACAATGATTCAAATAAAGTGAGAAGGTAAACATTGCACTTCCCTCGTATTAGCTCAAGAAGGAAAATGGTTAACTACCCAGTAAAACAGTGAGAGTAGGGAAACATCTCATTCTGACTGAAAGACAGATCTCAGTGAGCTTACAGATGAATCTACATGAGCAGGAAAGTGAAAGAGCTTAGACTTCAAGGGAATGAAAAGAGGTTTATCCTCTTCTCTTAGTTTAAGTAAAAGTCACAGACTTCACAATTAAGTCAGGACTACATGAAGACTGATAAAAACCCCAAGCTTTATTCTGTACATTTCTGTATTGCCTTTATCCTTGGACTTTAAAAATTAAGATTTTTTTATCTTGCATTTATTTTTTCCTGTGTTTAGCGCTGTGAGCCAGCAATCAAGAAAACCAGGTCAAACTGCTTGAGTGATCCAAAGAAAGATGGGAATTTATGCTTTCTCTTCACAATCTTTTGATAAGTACAAATTAACAAAGTCCACTCCTGTAACTAATTTGCTGATACATGGACTCTGATGGAGGGGGAACTAAAGTCAAAGCACCCAACCGTTTTAAGAAGAGAACAAGAATGTGCAGGGAAGTTTCATGTCTCTTCTTCTGAGGGCATCTACTCTTTGCTCTTTCAGTTAGGTTTTTAATGTCAGAATTATACTAGGTTGATATTTTAGTGAGCTGGATACATGGCTTTTATCTCCAGCTGTAAAAAAAAAAAAGTCCATTCCTCTCAGGTGACTCCCTCACTTTAGGCCATGGTTAATTCAATTCATCTGGGGCTAGGGGCTGCTGCAATCACAGACATGCTCCTCACACATAACATCAAGGCCTCATCTGTAACAACGATTGAACTGTGAAAACTCAGAAGTGAAAAAGTACTAGCCAAAATGAAGCTCATGATCATTTTCGGAACTGTTAAAAAAAATTGTTCTTTTCTGGGAGTGAAGTCCTGGCTCTAATAATCTCAAGAAAAAAAAATCCCATTGTTTGTAGTGGGTGTAGTCTCATTCTAGATATGTTTCATGAATATACCCCATATTTTATCTTAGAGTTTATTACTGGTTTGAGTCTAAAATTCAGTTTTTGTTTTTGGTTCACCCAGAAATCAGTAGCATTTAATAATCTGTAAAGGACCAAGTGGCACGCAATTAAGATTTCAGGACCCCCACAAATCTGTTAAAAAAGGCACATACTCATCTATCTTATGAGTTCTTAGTTGCTATAGCAGATTAAACTAGCAACGCACAGGATTTTTTTCCAGTTTGTCTTTGTATCCCATTACAATATCCCATTGTAATGGGATATCAGGGGATGTGCAAGGAAAAAAAACCATAGAAATCAACATCTTATTAAAGTTCATGCAGGCGCTAAAATATCAAGGTATATGACCCTTCCACATTTATTGAAAGATATCAGTCAAAAAAATAAGTGAAAAAGAAATACAATATTTGTAATATTTTAATTTGTAGTTTTGATGTATGCAAATTCATACATTAGCATGTGGTTTCACACATTGTTAACAAAGATGACTGACTCTAGAAAGTTAATTTAGCCATTTATTTCAAATCTCTAGTGATAAGAATACCAATCACAGCTCGTGTCTGGAATAACTGGATTATCTACAATAACAAAATCCTCTTTTCCTGTATTTATTTTATCCAGTTTTCTGCCTTCCCTTCCCTTCCCTTCCCTTCCCTTCCCTTCCCTTCCCTTCCCTTCCCTTCCCTTCCCTTCCCTTCCCTTCTGTTTTTCTTTTTTGCTTATTATGGTTATACATTTATTTAATTTGTGAATGTACTAAAACATTACTCTCACTTACCTGGCTGAGGCCACAATGGCCAAGCAGATGCTGGCCATTTCACCTCAAAAAGATAATGGCTTTTGTTGCCAAAGCATCTATCCTCTCTGAGACAAAAGACAAATCAGCGGATCATCAGAGTATTCTTAAAACCCCAAAGAGTAAATGATTAGGAGAAACATGAGGTTGTCATTGTTGTAAACCATTTTTTTGTTAAAAGGTTTTTCAACATTTATTTCCCAATTAAAAAAAAATAAATTATTCTAATCCATTTTGATCAACAGCCTGTGTAGTAGATGAACTCTTTGGCAGAAAAAAAAATCACTGAAAATGAATCTATTTTTTAAAACTTGCAGAAATAAAAGGAAGTTCCAGATTGCAGTAAAACACTGTGGACAATTAATGTGACTGCAAAATTTAACCAGGCTCTTTCTGAGACTTTCTGACCCTGACTCTGAAAGCTGTAGTTGTACTTGCAAATGATTGATGCTTTATTTCCTACTATGCCAAACTTCAAGAATGTCTTAGCTGAGTTTAATATCAGTCTCAAAAAATACCTGCAGACAAGTAACTTGATGCCAAGAAATATTTTTAATTCCTACAGAAGTCAAAGAACAATGAAACTCAATAACATTTTCAGGTACTTAAAACTGTTGGTAAAAAAGAAAATGAAAACTGTCAAAATTTGTCTTTTTTATGGAATAAATAACATTCTACAGCAGAGACTGTCAGCACCTTCTCAATGACATATGTGAGACAACACTCGGTGTTTTATTCAATGAAACACTGAATTGAGGTTCAGATAATTGAGTCCTACTCAAAAACATATGCACACTACTCTCATAACTCAGACACCCAGTTTATGTTACAGCCCAGAAGTCCTCTTAACTACAGGTGTTCAACTTGTTTTAGGATCTGGCACATGACTTGTACCACGTGCTCTTCAGCATTCTTTTGGCAATTTTATGTGACCATTCATCCTAACAGAGAGGGATGCTTTTTAAATATGTTTTAAATTGACTGAACACCTTTAATCTTCTGTTTCAAATTCTATAACTTTCGAGAAAGAGATACTACTGTCATCTGTGTCACTTTACTTAACTGGCGTCCTTATGGTACTAATGCATTTAGTTTGTTATCACAGTTCTAGTTTTTCTGTAACAATCATTGAAATATCTCAGGCATTCAATCCTGGCAAGCCACAGACTATTCTGCACTTTGAAATTCATAGATTTAGCAGCATAGTGTCAGATCATTTTTCATAACCCTTGTTTCCTTGTCAGCATGTCATACCCAGTAAAGAGCTGCTAGATTAGTACAAATATATAAATCTTTTCTCAGCTTCACCTCACTGCTGTTTAATACTACTTTACTACACCACTGTGCTTACTAGCTTAAAATACCTTCTGTTTGGAGAAACGCATATTTATTATTATTATTGGGTAGTTTTTGTGCAATTTCCCTGAGCACAGGCTGACAGCTGCATAGCACTTTGTCATTTATCATTGTACACGAGATCTGTCAACTTGGGAAACAATTTCAATAAAAAAATTCTGCATGAAATTACTTTGTGAGAGAAAAAAAACCAGATCTGGCTTTTATATGTGCAATTCTGTGTCTCTATTTATTTATTTATTTTGGTCTACTTTTTTCTTCTTTTTTAATTTTGGCTGTGAAAGGTACTTAATGTACCAAAAACAATTTGTACAAGCATTATTTCACCAATTGAAAGTGTGTACGCCTTGCTGAGGTCTCCCTTATCTAACTGTTGCTAATACATTTTCATGCTGTGCTCTTATGGCTTCATTTTACAGTTGACGAGATCACCCACTCCATGCTGTGTTGGAAATAGGACCCTCGTCACTCTAGTCCACAGAGTGCACTTAACATGTGAACAACAAACAACAAAAAGTTACTGCTTTAGAACATCTTCATCCCTTTATCCCTTTGTTGTAAACTTAGCCTTGCTTTTATGGCTCACTTTAATAAACCACAGCATAACAGCTATGTAAATCAGAAATCCCGTACCTATCAAAAAGAGAGAGGATTTACTAACCTATAGGTTCCATTGAGTTAACCTCAGAATAGGTCAATAACACTCCTCAGATTCTTCTAAAATCTCCAGCAGTCCTCCTCTGCTGACCTCATCCTCCTCAACGCTTACAGTGGGAGAAATAATATTTCCTTTCCATGACACAGCATATCTCTCCACTTTTGTTTAATTTCTTGTACATCGTGCCCTGTAACAGATCAGCATCTAAGGCCTGCAGTTAGTAAAACCAGCTGGGGCAATAATTGCTGTGAAATTATGTTCTGGTCAGCTGAAAAGGAGGGATCAGTATTACAGTCTCTTGTTTTCCACCCTGTCAGTTTTTTCTCCAGCTATGGATTTGTTGTCATCAGTGCCTGATGATTCTGCTGACACCCCTGTCAGAAAATGAATTTTTCACTCCCCACTTGATTGACTCCATTCATAGTGTGTAACTGTCAAAAAGTGCCACTCTCAAGCTCACTCACTCATGTGTTTGCGTTTTCTACACCAATGCTGGACAGACAGACAGACACACAAACCCATGAAATATTCAGTAGGCATATTTCCCCCTTAATTTATAGTTCTTTACTGTCCTTGTGAAGTGCTATGTATTCTTCTTCAAATTTGCTTTACATAATTTGATTTCAAAAATCTTTCTTTTGGAGGAGGCAGATTTGCAGATTCCATACTTCATGCATGAATTAAAGCACAGGTGTTAAGTTTTGGCAGTTTTCTTGATGAAACTAATATTTGAATGTATGCCATTAATACCACTCAGTTTCATATACTACTACTAACAAAAAGATGCTCCAGAGCCTTTCACAGGAGACTAGTTTGTGTTAAATTGAAGTGACAGATGGCTTCAAAACCATGGAAATGACTCAGTAATGGTGTAAAAAATAATAATTGGGGGATCTTCTACAGCCTGGATTATTCAGCCAAAATTAGTACATATTGCTCTTTGAGAGTCAGTGTTCACAGAGAGAGTTCTTGTTTCTGAGGAAACAGTCAGCCCTCAGTAGCCGTCACCGAATGCTGCACTAAAATGCACAAAACTGCCTAGAGGCAACCTACTTCCAAGATGCAGAATCACAAACTTTTTCAAGTGTGAGCAGAATGTGCTTGCATAGAACAATGAACAGCACCACAAGACTTCATCTCTGTAGCAGGCACAAGCATTTTAGAAATCACTTCATCACACAAGGAATAAAGTAGCATAGCATAAGACTGCTGAAGACAAAATAGTTTGTGGCAGCACAGGGACCGCTATGTATTGTTGTTAAGATGCTGATAAAAATTAAGAGCTATGGGAAGAAAAAGGCTATCAACAAGAGAAAAACTGTCATTAACCTGAGACTATGCGTGTGACACTGGAAACGATGTTCTTAGGTTCTGTTCTCCACAGTTACGCTGGTGTCAGTAAGACATGGCTCAGTTGAAGTTAATGTAATTATACAGGTGATAAAAGCTGTTATGCAAAAGCTATAGAAATGTAAAGATAAAAAGTACACATAAGCTGCCCAGGAAATCCCAGCTTCAGTCAACATGGCTTTACATTTCACACCATTGAAGGCTAATTTTACAACTGATATATTTTCTGCTAAATGATTTTATCACCAGCTGTAACCCGGCTAGTAAGGGTAACCAAATATAAAATCAGCAGATGCTGTCCTCAGAAATTGTTGGGCTTTTTCACGTGATCTGATGTTTTCCACAGTATTTTCATTTAAAAAGTACAAGAAAAGTTGAGAGAAGGCAGAGGATGGCAATACAAAAAACGCAAATTCAACTGACTTTAGATTTTTCAGCAGTAGCAAAGGGTTTTCAAATGTATTCTTGTCATTCATTTTTATATAACTGTCCTGACATGGATATCATCAGTATCTGATCATTTATTGGAACAACATCTTTTAGAAGAAGTTGTGGTCATTTTGATTTCAAAAGAATTATTTCAAAGGATCTGTTAATTGATTTTTTAATAGTAAAGCCTTCTATCTTGAAGAAAATGGCAAGTTTATTGTTTTTCTTTTTGCTTTAATCTCTGAGTTTTGGTTCCAGCAGGAAAATTTTTTTCTTCCAAGTCAATTATAACTCTAAAACCAAATGAAATGTAATTACCTTTTTATCGACACATTAAAAGGAAATAAATAGTATAATCGGCAGTTATATGCTTTTCTCAAAGGTGTTGCTTTCATAAGCGTTATGATTTGCTAACCAGATTCAAAGAAGTGGGAGAAAGAGGTGGGAAAAGAGCTGTGATGAGAGAATAGGGAGTCAGTGATTTCAAACAAAAAAGGAGTATTTCTAACACAGTCTGATACAAGAACAGCTGATTGAATTGAAACACATAGGGGGTAAAATGGTTCTTATTAAATTTTACAAATCATTGCATTCCACCTTTACTTACAATATTTCTTTGCTCTAGAATTCTGCTGCCCAAGGGCTTCATACTATTGTATAGTTCTGGAGCAAAAAATTCTGCAGTCTTAATTAAACAGTCTCTACAAATGATACAACTGGACCTGCAGTCTTAATGAAACATCTCTGTAGATTATGCTACTGGACTTGCAGTCTCTGGGTAAAAGAAGGTCATCACAACTGAGTGGTCAATTTTATATGATGGACACCAAAAATTATTAGCCTTTTAAGAAATTATCTGTGAGAAGAAATCAGTTGTTGATCTTGAAGAGCTTTGATACGTAGTACACTCATTTTTTTTAACCAATCTTCTGGACAGTAATCTCCAGTTTGAATGACAACTTTTTTGTACTTTGACAGGTAGGCTTAAGTCCATGAAGATGCTTTTACAATGGAAATAAAAAAGGAAGAGTCTTATAATGCTTAAATTGTGCCAACCAAAAGGAAAAAAAAGATAATAATCCCCCTTCTAGATAACTAGGAACAAATGAGCACAGGGCATTAAAATGTTAACAAATGAGGGACTGAAACATTTATTCAGTCAGAGAAACAAAGAGAATTTAAAGGGGAAAAAATAACAGAGAAAGTAAAACAATTATCAGTTTATTTTAGGCAATAAATGTTGAGTAATGTCTTCTGAGGATTTGATCGAAATGGTGCCAGTGTCTCACAATGCTTTGGATGAAGTTACAAACACATAGAGGAGCAATCAGACCATTTGATCCAAAAAATTACAGATCAAGGATCTGATACACAAAGGAGTTATTTGAAAAATGACTGTCTGGAGCTGGAGCAGAGTGTCTCACACACATTAATACTGTTACTATAAAAAGAAAGGAGAAGGAGAAGGAAGGACAAAAGATTGAAGAAATTACACCAACCACTCATGCAACTGAATGACAATAGTGGAAACTTCTATCACCATTTTTTCTACTTTGAAATAAAATGCAGAAAAAGACTCATGATTAAACAAGGAAGTGCAAAAAGCCCATTATTTATTACAACCCAAGTGTACAACCTAGTGTCATGCCGCTCAGGTGAAAATGTGAGCATGTGGGCTATTTAATATAGTGAATTTGCCTAATGTAGCACAATTACAGAAATGCGCTGAGTAACTTTGGGCTGATTCCCCAGTAAAGAATTCTTTATGGAGTGCCTACAAGGCACACCTGTGCCTCATTACCTGAATTGATATTTTTGCCATGTTGATCTGAAGGGCAAAATAGGCTTAAGAGATTCTACTTCCATAATTACAAAGAACACAAAGAAGGCACATTAAAAACTGGAAGACAAACTCAAAAACCTGCCACACAGTACAACAGGAGGACAAAAATAAAGGCTAGCTCTAACTTTGCACCTAGGAGCCTCTGTACAGCAAACAATTCCATTTTGTTAACAAGCCACAAGCGTACACTTAAGAAGCAGGTGAACAAATGTAATTGTGAGAAATACAATGATGCTTCTGAGTCTAAATTGTGTTCCTCCCAAGGCACATGTGTTCATCTATTGCATAGTATTTTTGTGTGTGGTTTTATTTTTCCCCTCTATTTTAAAACAAGTAAATGGCTTTTCCCTTAATGACCGCAAAGAGGTAAGGGTTTACAGGATTCCTTTTCAAATCTGTCACATCTCTGTTACTGTATTATTGAAATAAAGCAGCCATAGGCCTTTTCTCTCTCTCTCTGTATGCCTGGCTTTGCTCTGGACTCTGAGGTCAATACAGACTGAAGGCCATTAATATCTTATAGCTGCGAAGGACTTGTATTAAGCACTGATACTCCCATTTTGATCTCTGATGAATAGGTTTCCCTATCAGAAAAATATCATTAAAGTTATCAGTAGTTGGCACAGTTTTAACCTCAACAGAAGCCAAAGAACAAACAAACAGAGACTGAAATACCCCATCATCTCTAGAAGCAGTTACTTCTACTCTGAGTGCAGGTAGATTCATGAGGTACCAGGGGGTAAATTTGCCCTCAGTCTGCTCCTGCCATACCCATTCCTTGCACAAAGAGAGACAGATGCAACCTCCATGACTGACAATCTGACCACTGTGACTAGCTTTTCATTCAGTTCATTTACTCTTAAGCCTTCTTTGCTCTTAAGCCTTCTTTACATACCACTTTTATTCTAGAGAATCAAATATGCTGGAAAGCAACCCAGGTGTTCAGACAGCTCTGAAGGTAAGGCTGTGCTGAAATTGGTACTGAAAGCAGGACTTTTAACCCTTCACACTTTGATGACTGAATTTAGACTCCACATTTAAAACTCTTACTTTTCAGGGGACAATTTAATTCTCAGTAATTTATGTGTATATTGTATGGGAGAAGATTCACACACTGTGGCAGTACAAACATTTAAAGTGAGTGCTTCAAAAATCCCCCAAGATTATACCACTTCAGCCTCCAGCAGCTCACCCATATTTAACACATTTAACGTGCACACTCCTGCACTAACCACCTCAGATGCAGATGGCTTTTGTGATTTGAGCCTTAACAGGCAAAAACTGATTCAGAGCGGCAGAGAAATGGCGGTGGACTGCTAAGGACTTCTAGTCACTTCCCAAATACTGCCAGCTGCACTAAGGCGATGCAAAACCACCACTTTGAGGAACCAGGTGGATGGGGAAGGGTTAGAAGGAGAAACTAGAAGGAGCTGTGCAGGCAGGTTTTGGATGGCACAACAGGGAGGCCCAAATACTGCTGCTTCAGGTATCCTGGTGCAATGGGCAGCATTGCTGGAGGGAAGCCTCCAAGCCTCAGCGTTTCCACATGTCTCTCTGCTCACAAGTTGCTCTCCTTCACAGTGTGGTGTACAGTCTGAACTTCAACACCATGCTTTCTCCTCTGAAAAGAGCCCACTTAAGAGTGTCATCGCTGGATATGTGTCTGTGGCTAACTGGTCCTTAAAACTGGCAGAGTCTGGCATGGAATATACTTGTCAGCGGATCTAAGGATTGGGATGTTAGAAAGGTGCATAAGGAGAGTTTTGTCTGGAGGTTAATCTGGATTTAACTGATCAGTCCTGGATTTTTAGCAGTGGCATTAGCAGAAAACGCTCAAAGGGGTTTAAACATTGAAGGAAAGCATGCGGCTTGCACACTAGAGACAGTCTTAATTCAAACTGAAGTCATCATCACCTTAAATATTAAAGAGAGCTTAATAAGAAAGACTTACAACTAATCACATGAAGAGTCAATGCCACTGTACTTTCTTGTTGCTGGTTCCCTGAAAAGAACATAAGTTTTGATTATGCTATGCCCTTATATGCAAGGTGGAAAAATGTAAGAGCTGAACGTTTAATCTAAACAAGCTTTCATCTACCCATGTCTTGCATTTTTACTCCCCATCCTGCCCTCAGAAGGTAAAAATAAATTGCTGAAGTCTTTGCAGACCATGAGTACTTGCTGATGGAGCGGCACCTGAAATCAGAAAAAAAATCTGCTTTACGTCTCTGTTGACTGGGAATTAATTTGTATATATGTGCTACAAATCACTATCTCCACCAACTGCTTGATATGGAAAGAAGAAAATGATGCTAGTAATGTATGACCCTGAGAGTAGAGGAATTGTAGCTATTTACATCAGTTGTCAGCAACCTGCTGCTTGTTTGCGGTGTTGCTGCATGGATATAGATAACCTCTCTGAAACATTAGCTGAGACAAAGCAAGTAATTCTTTGTTGACACATTGTCAGTTTCTAATTTGTTCTCAAACTGTGAGGTAAATCCTCCATCTCCACTGGAAAAAGGACTGCTCTATCTCGCATCAGGCTTTCTGCCCTTTTCACTTTCTATTCTCAGCTGGAAATGTAGTCGAAAAGGAGTTTCCTGCCCGGAAACTGATAAAACGTACCAACAAAATTATCTGGAGAGTTTAACCTTAGCTGTGGTCTCTTTACATCACCCTGAATAAAAACACAGAGCAATGCAGGAAGAAAACTGTGATCCTTATTAGTGCAGCATCAGAAATCAGGAGGGCTGCAGTTGCAAGGGACAGAGGTTATCCCTTGCACTTGGAAAATGTGGCTTTAGCTACAGAAAAAATGCCTAAGAGCCAGGTCTTGGTGAGCAAAAATAAAAAGCTGAGAAACAAAACCAGACTGGTGCTTCTTCGTGAAACATTATTATGTCAAGAAGAAATGGTGAATGCTGTGGCAAGGACTTCATCCTCTTTCTGCTGTTACTTCTTGGTGCCTTTGAGGAGCCCGCACTAAGAATACAGTAAAATGCGGTGTGCTAGGAATTTCCTTGCAGAGAGATTGACCTGATTACATTTCACTGGGCATAGGAGCTCATTCTTCTTTCTGACTGCTGCTCGGATATAAGACTGACAGCTGGACTCCATCACTCGGATTAATGGGTTAAAAGCTGACATCTTTTTAGTATTTTGGACTTTATTTTCTTTATCAGCTTGACTTTCATGCTCAGAGTGCTCTTGCCACAATATTCTTTTAAAAGTACACTTGTCAGGGTCCATTTGCTACTAGCTACCTTGATGGTGACATCAGCGATGGCTGCGGTTTACCTTTTGACCTTAGAGAGGCAGCAGATGGGCCCAGTAATAAATCCCGATTATTAGTGAAGGAGCCAATAGCTTGGAAAGACAGAAATAAAAGTCAGGCAGTTTTACACTGCAGTTCTTGTTATCTGCTTTGATATGGAGTTGTGGTCCATGTCAGGGGCGATGATGAGCAGCCTGGGCTGCCTGCAGCTGTCTGCTCCTGGGCAGGCAGTGCGTGCCATGCCACCGGCCTTCTCTTCCTGCCCTCCCTCCCTCCTCCCTTCCTCCCCCAGCCCCCCAAACCACTTCCCCACCCCAAGTCCATTTAAGCTTTTGAGTCCGTGACTTAAAAGCAGCAGGTGGAAGGGTAAGAGCCCTCAGGGTAGCCAAGGGGCAGCCAGAGCTGGGCACTCTCCACAGGCTGCTGTGGTAATGTCTGACATGCATCATGCAGGCCCTCAAGGAGGGTGCAAGGGGTTGGAGCGCTGCCGGGAAGAGGCCTCAGCACAGCCTGGGTTTGACAAAGGACAAGGGAACTCTACCATGAAGTTTCAACAGTGTTTAAAAAAAAGAACAAAAAACCCTGACTCCTACAGCATCAGTTTTGTGTTCAAGATGCTGGGATTTGCACAAGGTGTGGCCAGGCCAGCTGGTTACCAAGCGCTGGCAGCAGGTACCTACAAAGCCGTAGTCGGGCCTTGGTTACACAAAATACCTTTCAGCCAAAGCAGTACACTGCTTGGTTCAGCTCAGACAAATATTTTCCAGTTTTGGAATAAAGATGTTTACGTTTTAATCTTGGCTGGTTTTGGGTTTTTTTTCCCAATGTGTATAGTTTGATGGGAGAATTTTCTTGATTGCTTCTAGGCGTGTTATGTAGTTTAGATACTCAAATGCTGCTGCAAAATTCTTTGCAAATTATGGTTTTGTACAAGTAAAGACTGTAAGATTTTGCTTTGTATAAACACAAAAATCTGCATATAATAGCTCAGCTGCATAAGCCAAATTTCCAAGACCCCATTGCTACCCATATGTACTTGCATGTTCACAAGCCTTATTATATGTTGTATGACCCTGTACAGGAGGGTGATGAAGCCATTGCTGTTTTACTTAATTATTAGGCATAAATCACCTAGGAGTAATACATATTAATAAATTTTCTCTGAAATTTCTATATATAATTATTGTCATTTTATTTTATGGTTTTTTCTTTTTCTAGGAAAGGTGACAAGGCAAAAAACCTTTAGCATCTTTGCCTTAGGTCTTTGTTGGAAAAGAAAGAGTGAGATAAGTAATTTTGTCTTTTCACCCCAAGTTTTTGTTGATGCTTTGAAACATTCAAAGTTTTCCATTCAGTGCTGTTTTCTCAATGGATATAGAAACTGTCTTTCAAAAAAAAAAAAAAGATTAATTTATACTGGGGATCCAGTCCCACACCTTTTACGTCTGTAAGCAGTCCCATTTAATTTACTGGGAGTAATGTGAACATACTATACCTTTTAAACCAAATCAAAGAAAATTTCACACTTTTCTTGTCTTAAAAACTTTCTCATTCATTTACTAGTAGGAATGACTGTACTTTGTCCTGGCTTAATTTGCAAACTATTATTAAATTATTGGTTTTGTTGCAAGTGATTTACAAATGAACATTGATTTTTTTGCTTTCCAACAAATCAGTCATTTAAAACTCCAATGAGTTATCAAGCAATTCCTTCCCCAAAAAGGTATGTGTGACAGTTAGGGCATTTTTGATTGTTGTCTAAATTTAATTCAGGAATAGGATGGAGAAAGGTCTTTTCATATAAAAAAATTCTGAAATTAATTTCCAAAAATGGGAATAATTTCTGAGGTGGAAAAAAGAGTGTGGGTTTGTTTGGATTTTTTATAATTTTCATGAATGTTATTAATTTACCTGAGCAGAATTTTTCTGTGGAAATGTTTGGTAGCAAATCTATAATAGGTAGTTTTAGATGCAATGCTGCAACCTTTGTTAACAGAAGTACCAGAAAAGTCAATTTAAGATGCCATTTTCTATCTCTGTATAGTGTAAATGAAGAATACACATAGGAATCGGGCCCTTAATTTGTATAACAACAGACACAAGCTTGCTGCGAAATTATTAACGGCTAGTGGTTTTACTTCATCAGTCATTAGTTATATCAATCATTTCCTTGCCAGCATGGAAACAGAAGCTCTACTGTTTTGGAGAAGAAAGTGTATGTGTATGTTGTGTGTGTTCCATATAAATTACCCAGGTGTTTTAATACATCCAGGTGGTTTTTTATTCCTTTTGGAAAAACAGAAAGGAAACAACCCAAGGGCTAATGTTCTAATTATCAGTGGTTGTGCAAGCCTCCAAAAAGCATGTATTCTATAACCCCTGGAAAAATTCTGACATGTTATAAACTGGCTAAATTAGCTTAAATCAGTAAACAAACAAATCGGTGCCAGCACAATAATACAATAATGCAGTGCATACTAAGTGACTTATTTTCCTAATGCCAAAAATAGCTATATAAAACAATGCTAAATAGCCTTGATTTTTCTTTATATAATTTGAGTTAGAAGTTTTAAAAAGTCATAATTCCTGACCTCTAAAGAAGAATGGTAGAACACCTAATTTCTCAGAGATTTCTGGGAAGTTCTTTGTTGACATTGACTTACAACTTGAATCATATATGATTGAAAATGTTAAAATTAAAAAGAAGAAAACTATCCAATTACTGTGGTAACTCTGCAAGCTTGGGTGTGTGATTTTTTTTTAGTGTAGCATTGAAAGAGGGAGCCAAATTCTTCTCGAGGGCAGATTATATTGGGCTAAACTGAGTAATACTGAAATAGGATTGCTTATGTAGGAAAAGATACAAAAGCATGTGGGAGAAGAGCATAAAAAACTGTAAGGAAATGTAAGACACTCCATCGTGGCTTTTGGAATCAATGATAGGGGCATCAAAATGTAATGAAAAAGCGTAATTTTTACTCTTTTAATTCCTGATGGCTGTTTATGGCTTTTCTAGTCTGTATTGGAAGATACTGTGGAGATGATCTTAAAGGTCTTTTCCAACCTAAACAATTCTATGATTCTATGTGAATTTTCTCTATGAACAACGGATAATACCCTATGTAAATTAACAGATGGCCCTGCCTGACTGCAGGAATGTGGGGAGAAAGTTGCAGGAGCCATTCCTTTCCTTGTTGTGCATATTATTTTTTGCAGTTCCAGGGTGTGTAAATATAATTGTTATTTATGATTCTGGTAATAATCTTTGGTAGTAAACTTTCTGGGTGTGAATATAATATGCTCTGTATACAGAATCTATCATGTGTTTCAGAAACTGAACTGAATTCAGTTTTGAGTTTTGCAGGGTACCACATACTGTAACTTCTTGAATTTTTAGTTATTGACAGTTTTTAAGCCAAAATGTTTATATACTGACTTGTGTAGGTAAAATATTCACACCTTCATTTTTCTTTTGTGATCACGTAATGACATCTAAGCCATCAGAATGTTGTATATGTGCTTTTACCTTCTTTTGACTACTCAATGTATTGATGTTAACATCTATACTGGAATACGGATTATCACATGTGCATTAATATGAAATCAAAACAGCATGTGTCAAGCACTTATGTATTTTGAAATACAAAATGCTTTTCACAAGTGACATAGAAGTTTTTCATCTTTGAAAATCACACACAGACACACACACAGACGTATAGCTGTGGAAGAAAAGGTATGTATATTACTGAATACGCTGTTTTCTGCTTTCATCAATAACATACCTATTTTGACCAGTCAATGGTACTGGAAACTGCATATTTGCTGACAAAAGTGAACTAGACCTGTGCATGTGAATTTTTGCTTTAAATGAGAACACTTTGTTTAAAGCCTTGTGTTCTCTCCTGTCTGCACTTAGCTACACTAACATATTTCTCCATGTGAAACTGAATAATTAATTGTCCCAATGGTACCATCAGGAAAGTGTTTTCAATTGCTGTTTCTGGAGTCTCCGTTGCTACTCAGCTCCCATGAATATGTCGATAAACATACATGGTTGACTACAACAGAATATATTTCTTTTACACACTTCACAGTCTTTTTCTGAGAATATAAGAGACCTGGATATATAAACTGCTGGTGTTCTTTGTGCAGTAACAGAGTCCTTAAGTCTGAACTGTTGCTTTTCTAGACTGTGATCAATACATTGAAAAAGGAAAATAGTACTGGTAGCCTTACTAAAACTAATTTGTACCTAAAAGGAATTCTAATAATGTAAACATTTGTTGATCTTGGTAAAAAGCAGACATACAGCTGTCGTTTTGTTTACTTTTTTTTTTTTTATTTTTTTTGGAGGAGCAGGGATTTCTGTAGGGTTTCCTCAATTTTAGTTGCTGCTTTTTGCAGAATCATAGTTGATGACCTTTTCTGAGGGAACATCCCACATATTTATTGCAATTGACCTCCTTGTGAATCAATCAGGATTTATATACAGATATTTTTTGTCATAATTATTCAACATGCAGATTTGTATATTTTCCACAGTAGCTTCACACACATATACAATATGTAACAGACACTATCATAAGTGGTTCATGATGGTCATGGCTTTCCCTTGTCTTCTAAAGGCTGTAATGAATGCCAAAAGGTATATAAGTGAATCTATCCATCCTTCACAAAATATTAAACTCATTAGGAATTAACCATCTATATTCAGTTTGCTTCCTGGTACCCAAATTATGACTCCAGAGAAATGGCTCCACACCACATAACAAGGCAATACTTTTGTTACGGGATCCCACCTATCTGCTCAGAAATCACATCTCTTCTGGGATCTGTCCATGATTACTGTTCATCTGACCCTATTTCATAGGATACTGTTTTGCAGGTCAACATTCTCTTGTCTTGATGTGCCACTGAGATGGTGCAATCTGTACTACTGGCTCAGTAACAATGCTCCATTAGAATAATCACATCTTGTAACTGCCCTGGATGTCTCTTATATCCTCTCAGCACTCAAGGCCATGACCACGACTGGTTTTTGCTGTATGGAAGTGAAGTTGCTTCTCATTGTCATTATTATTTTGGTTCATTCATGCTTGGGGGACCAAGTGGAAAGTGAATTTTTACTTCTGTGTTTATTTTCATATTAAATATGTGACAGTTTCCCTACTCTTTCACAGTATACAGCACATCCACTGGCTTTCCTCCATGAACAGTTTTTGATGGTGGTTTTTGAGAAACACATAGAGACACATAGAGACTCCTTTTTATATGTCGCATCTATTGTGTTCTATTTAAGTATAACTTGACAGAGATTTTCTGCTGAGGTAACAGATGACTTTTGCAGGAGAAGCTGGGAAAGACTTTTTTTTTTTCCCTCCTCTTTCTGAGAAATCCAATAGCTGGGAACCAGAACTAGGCAAGTTCAAACTAAAAGCGACAAAAATATTTTTAACAGGGAGCACAGGTGATCATTGGGATAACTGACATGGCTGTTGTAGATTGTCTCTAAACATACAATTGCTACAATTATGAAGTATTTTGCATAAGTTAATACATAAAATTTGTGACATGCAATCAATAACCTGATATTTATATTGCATATGTCCTATTTTGCCATGTGTGATTGTCCCTCTCTATTTACGCTTATCATCCACCTGTTACAAGGCATTAGATACTTTTTATTTGTAAATGCACTTTGCTACTCGATGCGCTATTTCTTCCTAGAGATGTAATTTAGCCATTGTGTATGTTCTGCTATACCCATCATTTTTGAAAAATCACTTGTGTTTATCAGATTACAAGAGTCTTTTGTTAAATCAACACAAAATGTTATCCTCTTCTTCAGTCATTGGAATTACACCACTAAATGCAGAATTATTAATTCACAGCTTTAGCTCACAAACTGCCTTACTTGTTCCTACAGACTTGCAACTCTTGCATACTACCCAGAGACCATCATATAATCCACAATCTTCTGATCACTTTCCATTTTCTGTTGGGAATTAAATTTTCCAACATTTGTTCCTTGTACATTCAAAGCAGACACTCTATATAGACAGTAACTCAGTTTTCTATTTTCTTAATTTAGGTCTCCTGCAGTGCAGTATTGAAAGTTCATTCTAAATCCAACAAAAATTACTATTTTTCTTAAAGAAAAATATTATTTAAAAACCCCTCATTGTTCGGTTCAAAAGAGATGAAAAAGTCAGAATTGAAGTGTAAAGAAATATGTGAAGATGCAAGTCTTAAGGCTCAAAATATCACTATTAAAAATAAGGATTCCTGTTAATTCAATATCAAGGTTTGGAAGATGACTCCAAAACCAAATGCTTAGGTGATGAAACTCCAATGATGATATTTTTTCATAAGTCACATTGACACGTGAATTTCAGAAAATGTTTGTAAATAAGCTCTGCCTAGTGTTTGCCTTAACTGAATGATTTTAGAAGCTACAGGCTTACCTGTTTCATTTTAGCTAGATAACACATGACTAGGGGGCTGACATTAGGGGCTCAATTAGTCTGGTTTATGGTGGACGGGATGAACGAGTTGGTTATTTTTTTGATTGTAAATTTTGGTTTTCCAAAATCAATCTACATTAATTACGTTTCAAAGATGCCTGTTTTCTGCTGTTTGAAGGTTAGCTGTCATGACATGTCCTTGTGTTTCAGAGAGCCTGCAACAGTAGCAATGACAGATGTCATTTCTATTGCTGTTCTTCTAACACTCAAATCTAAGACAACCCCCATAAATGGCAATATTAAAAAGCTAAAACAATGTTCAATGGCATGTGCAAGACAAAGAACATCTCCAAATAATGTTGAATTATTTGGTGACTGAACTAGCCACTGAAACAGAATAACAAAGTGGAAAGCATGAAAATAATAGTCACATTCTACCCTTATTTATTAACTATTTCAGAGAAGCTACACACACAGGTGAGCTGGTCTTTAGGAAGCTTACGTGCTCTCAACTACATTTGCAGCCAAAGATGCAATGAACATTTTCCAACAACTATGAATAAGCCAGGATTGTTGTCATGCTATTAAAAATGAAACACAATTAATATTATCTAACAGAAGGAGGAATAACTTTTGCCAGAATAGAAGGCAACAAAATGTCAGCTCTATTTGTACAAGAACTTTAATTTTCAACTAAGCAATCCCATGTACTAGGAAAAGAAAATCTTTTCAATTTGGAGGACTTTGACAAATATTAATATATCACAGTTGCAATGGGATTCATTTGTGCTGTGGAATCCAAGAGGTCAGTACATCTGTAAAGACTTATAGTACTTAAGAGATGATCGTACAAGACATATGGTTTAATCATGATGTATTTAAGCCTTTTTTATCTGCTTAAGTATTCAATGTTTTTCTTTCTCTAATTTAAGAAACCATTTGCTATTCCTCTCAACAACCAAAAAAGTATTAATACAGCAACCAGTGTATTAAAAATGGACTGAGAAAAATCAAAGTTACATAACTATAATTGATTACAACTGTGATTAAAATGCAGATATAATGATTTCACTGTTAATCCTTATATGCTTGACATCACACTATAAATTGTTATATATGGGTGGATTTCCTATAGAATCTCATTTATAGCACAGTAAATCCTCAGAGGAAGGTAATGAAAATGCGGAAGGATGCTGTGATTTATATCTCAGCATTAATATGTTTATGTCACTAAAGCTATCTTCTAACAGCAGTTTATTTTGCTAAAACTATCTCCTCCCAATAATGGTCATAACCATTGTTTTACTTTTAGAATGCTAACAAATGTGTGCCCAGTGTTGCATGAACCATGGTGGAAAAAGCCTGCCAGGGTTTTAGGTATCTGCTTTTGCCAACCTGCCCTTCATCCTTGCTAGAACGCATACGCTCCCCCCCATCACCACTGATGGCCAGCCATTGGTAAGGGAATGTGGTAATCCCAAATTGTAAAATTATTCCCTGTGCCAGAACTATGAGAAACTTTCTGCATAGAAGTATCTAATCCTAAGAGGTTGTACATGCGTCACATAGCAGCTATTCAAGGTGGGCTGCTTGTGGTACGATTTGAAATTGAATGCTCAAGTCTGTAAGCGCAGGTCAAGTGTACAGGCAGTGACATTAAACAGACTGTTGAACTGGAGCATGGCTAGAGCAGCACCACAGGGTAATATGACTCTTCCGTAAACTCAGCCACCATTCCTTTCAGGAATGCTTGTCTTTTTTGTATTCTCCTCAGTCTTATTAAAGTACTTAACAAAAACAAAGTATCCAAGTACCTGTATGTTACCTGTCTGGCAGTAGAACAGGCTATAAACGGCACAGCACAGGAGATGGAATATGAAATAATTCCTTTATCACCCAAATAAGAGCTGGGAATATTAAATGTTATTAGATAATTTAAAAAAATTCCTAAAATTAAAAGTTATTAGAAAATCTTGCTCATAGATTATCTGATTATGGGCTAGAAAAAAAATGCAAGTTAAAAGTTAATTCAAGAGTATTAACTTGCACAGTCTTAAACATAGGGTTTAGTCTTTAATAATAATCAAGCCTACAAACAAACCAAGGAAAAAAGATATAAGCTTGGTACAGAACACCCATATGTTAATACATAGCGTAGACAGGAAGCCCACAGTTTAATTTTGCCTCATTCAGGCAGTTCCTCTCAAGTATGCTAGGATTTACTTTTATCAATTAACGGGATGATTTTTCATACTGTTCATTAACATATGTTAAAAACATGTCCTTTTCTGAAGGAAGACAAGATTAGCTATAATACATACAAAAGTTTAAAAGCTGTCATTTAAAAATGGGACTAGGCTTCTGAAATCTGTATTTTAAACTCTGAGCATAACCATGCCTAGTAACATATTTCTAGGAGTATGATGCATCTCAAAAGATTAAAGACAGAAGGATGGGAAGCCTTTTATAGCAGGAATCTTGTGGCAGTGAAGCCTACAAAAAAGAATCATTTAATAGTTTCTTAATGAGAAACTTTTAAAGCACGATATTCCTCAGCTGGGTTCCTAATCAAGGATGAACTCTGACAATGTTTGAACTTCCTGGCTTTGGCTTGGTCTGGAAAAGAGAAGAATTTGACTTGGAAAAGATGGGATCACTCAAAACCACTGTGAGGCACCAGGTTGCAGCTGGGGGCTGCTCTGGATGGCACTCTATGGGTTGTCCTTGAGGAAGTACAGTCAGCTTGTAAAACAGGTGTGAGTTTTTAACCACTGGAATTTCACATACCATTATAAGGAATTAAGGATAAAAATAGCCTTATTTGTTTCCTAAAGAAATGGTTGTGTTCAATGAGGGCACCAGCCTACCTTCTTTCCATAAATGAGTAAATATTAATTCTAGGTGAAATGTAAACTTATCCTGAGGGCTAAAATTGAGCCTTGCAATAATATGTGATAGCTTATTATTTATGCTCAGAATGGTTGCTGTTGCCTACTCAAAAAGGTCCTGTAACATTTTCTTTGCAGATAGCTTCCACATAGAGGCTATGGTAGAACCTCATGTGATATTGCCAATGCTCTGAGTCTGCTATGTGTGGATTTGGATAGACAAAATATTTGGATCTAATGATTAGGATCTATAACACTCAGCATCACAGAATCATAATGCACTCAGGAACCAAAAAAAATGAAATTACATTCATATTTGAGCAGAACCTGAAATGGTGCACCAATATTTTCTTTAGCTAAATCCTGTTTTTTGGTGCTTAAGTTTTCCTTCATGGATTTTATATTGCCCAATTGCTTTGAAACAGGTTTTATTGGAATCTTGCTTTTTAATTAGATTGCATGCTGGTACTAAGCAGCCATTGTTTTCATTAATAACAAGTGCTGTTGTGGTCATATAAGAGATTTTTTTAATCTAAAAAAAGCTGGTAATTTTATGTACAGACTATCAGCAGCCAGACACTGTTTACTTTCAGTGACTGCGGCATGTTTATGTATGTCTACCTCATCAATTAGAAACAAATAGCCCAGAAAGGATGTACTCTTAGCATCTAAGTAAATAATGGAGATGGATAAATGAAAGTTACTAAATCAAGATGAAATACATTTCTAAAGCTGTGTCAGCTGTGCTTTCAGGCCCAAGGAAAACAAAATTGATCACCTGGTCACAATCCAAGGTCAAAGGTCTGAAGCAGAGACTGCTGACACTTAGGTAAATGACATGTTTAAAAAAATAGGATAAGAGAAATTTTCATCTAAAAGGAAAAAGAAACAAGGAATATATGTATACAGATCAGTGTGGTATTGAGAATTATGTAAAGACTTTTTACCTGCTATTTTATTTTTTTCTTATGAAATAATCAGGGATGAAAATCCATCTGAAATCAACAGAAAATTTTCACTGATTCATGAAGATCCAAGTTTCATAACAGATGTCCAAGTACATTCTGTACTCCAGTGGTGAAGGGAAAAATCAACCTCAAAATGTTAATTTTTTTTCTTCTGCTCAGGTTCTTTTTCCTAGTGTTAGGAGCAACATGTTTGGAAGACTGTTTATCAATAGATAATCCAAAAATATTTGTAAAATATTAAGAATAAATTAATCTATACAATCATGTTTCCTCTCATGAAATTAGGGAAAACTGGTAAGAATGGAAAAAATCAGTCTGTACTCCATAGAAGTTTGTTTGTTTTATACTTCATAAATGCGTAAGACTCAACTCTGCTTTGGGGGAGTATTAGTGACATCACTGCAAAGTTTTACGGAGGGGATGGCTTCCAAATCAGAGCCACAGAGACAGGGTTTTCTAAGGACTTTTCCACTGGATAAATTATTTTCTTTAGGGCAGGGTCTATTTGATGAGGTATCAATTTAGTCTGGTAAAAACTAACATTCTATTGTTTACTGTGGCAAAACAGGCAAAATAAGTCTCATTTCCAGAAGAAATCAGGGAGCATGAGATAAACAATCTTTTTCTCAGGATTAACTAAGAATTATACATCCGACTCAAGTTTTGATTACAGCATGCTCAGATAACAGTGCAAATTCTAGATGAAATGCTGATAGAAATGAGGTTGCCAGCAGTCTAAACTGACAATCGATCCTTTCACTCAGCCAAGGGATATCATTATAATTATTATTTATTTCATTTTTATTTATGCCTTAATCCAGATAAAGCAAAGTGACTGTATTTTTGGAAACTGTTACTTTTCAGTCTAAGATGGTTACTACATCACCTCCAGTTGGAATAAAGCATCATTGTTGTGTATCAAAGATTCATCACCCAGCTGAGCTAGAATTCCCTCTTTGCTCTGAAACTGTGGTCTCTTACATGACAGCAAAATTTGCGAAGTCCCATCTCCAGGTTGCCTTGCCATTTATTAAATATTTTAGCCAGAAAGAAACATTAAGAAGGCCTACAGACTAGGAACACAATTGAAAAACCTCTAAGAAAGGAAATATCTTATTAATTCATTAAGTCAAACTGCTTGTATCTACACTTGTATGACTAGAATTATGGTTCATTAACTTCATTTCTTTATATGAGTTAATTAGCTCAGAGGAGGCCAGAAATTAATTACCAGCTTATATAGTTTGTGCAGAATGGCATTCTGTTTATTTAGTTTCTCCTATTAACTTTTAATCTCTTCAAACAATAAAAGAGGTAATTAGTATTTTATAAACAAAAATGAATGCAACAAAGGCAAATAATTTGCCAAATAGTGAGGCTCCTGTGTGGAACCTGATAGTTGTGTGGTTCAAGTTACAGACCTTTTCACTGTTAAGTATAAGCAAAAGGAGATTGAAAGTAGGTAGTCTTAAGGCAGGGCCATGCAATCCATCATTAAAGAAGAGCTACCTACTAATACCTCGCAGAGCAGAAAAACGAGCCTTAAAAAGTTTCCAGCTGTTTGAAAATAATTGCCCATGTATTCAGCTACAGTAACAGTTGCAGCTAGCTTTACTAAGGTACAGGAACAGAGTGGTGCAACACAAGAAAACAAAAAGAAACATTTTCATTTAAGTAAAAAAAGACACAACAGAACATCTGAATGTAGATATGTGAATCTGTTCTACTAATGCATACTATGTGATTGTGATACAGAAAAAAAGGTCAAATATCACCAGTGTCTTTAGTGTTTAAACAGGGTGTGTTTCTGCACTAACTATAACACATATTAAATCTGTTTGGCAACTTACAAGATAAAACCTTGTATGTTGATAATGTATATTGACCTTTGCTTCATTTTTTCTTCCACAGAGGCTGTGATATTCTTTGTAATTTTTTTCATAATTTTAATAACTACATGGTAAATATACAAAGATGCAGCACAGTGCAGCTATTCATCACCATATTTTTTGTGTACATGAGTAAATAAATGCAAATCTGTGCCAAGCATGTTACTGAGGAAATATTTCACTAAATTCTTGATGAGTGTTTAAGATTTTTATTAGGACTATTTATTCACTTCCCTACATCTGCAAAACCAGGTGCCTTTGTCCAACTCTACAAAACCCAGAGAGAGTCATAAAAGCCCTCTTTAAAAAAATCCAAAACCACCATGAACTTGAAGTCTGTAATCTTGAGACATTCATGGACTAAAAAAAACGTTGTGGGTCTCATTGAAGAGCAAGCCCGTGCCCTTTCCGCCGGTATCCATTTAAGGTTCCAGTTAAAGCCTGCTATATCTGACACTGTAAGACTGAGAACTGCTAATGTTTTGGTGTACAGGAAAACTATCAGCAATGTGACAATCTTACCCTGTCTTAGCCTTTGGCTGTGTGCAATTTGTAGAAGCAAAGATATAAAATATTGTGGGGTTGATTATTTAGCCTGTTTAAGGTTTCTAGAAAAGTAGGGTGAGTCTCAGAATACATTGATTGCAAGACACTGATTAGATGTGTTAGGCAGAGGGTGGTTATTATGATATGGTTGTGTAATTCATCACTTACCTATAAAATTAAGAGTCCCTCCATACAGAGAAACCAGAGACCTGGGTTTAAGTAAGGAAGGAAAAGGTATAATGAGTGCATTAAGTATTTACCAGTATAGCTTAATTGCTTTATGTTTGCTAGAATCAAACAATATTCATTAATATATTAATAAAATGGCATCCTGTACAGTCTTTGAACAGTGAGCACTAAAACCAGAATACCATGGCTAAAGGTGTTTGCCTGGTATGATAAAACAAACATTAGAAAGCTTTGCTGGAGTTGCTAAAATCTGAAGCAACAAAATACAGGTATTCCTCATGCACAGAGGGGTAAATCTAGGCTCTGCTGAAGTAGACAGAAAAACTCTAACTGATTGCAAAGAGACAAGGATTTCCCTCACTGAAATCCTACATTTTACTCCAGAGTTCTTTCAGACTTCTTTTTCATTTTTACGGTAAAAGATAGAAGTGTCCTTCCTCCCATGGGGTCTCTCTATCAGGTCAGCACATGACATAAATGAAAAAACATTTGGAAAAAATAATAGAAATCTTCTGCTAGAATTAAAAAATCCCACCCTCCTTTAAACGACAGAAAGATAATATCTAATAGCCTTTATCCTTGTATAAAACGGAGGAAAAAAGCCACAATAATTAATGTCATTTTGAAGGCTGTGGCGACAAAGGACAAGACTGTAAATTTCTCCAACATGTTAGAGACTTCAAAGAGTAAAGGAATTAGAAAGGATTTCAAGGCATTCAGTGAGTCCTGAAGCTGATTGTATGAATGCTTCATCAATGAAACACAATATTCCCCGCTATCTCTTCAGCGTACACAAAGGTCTTCATTGGAATTGTTTAAATCATCACAATTAATTTTAGCCTCTGACAAAGAATAGAATTTTCCTTTCTCCGGCTGTCTTGCATTTTATTCTGCTTTTGTCTTAAAACCTTCTTGATGTGAAACAGCTGCCATCTTCAACCTGATTAACAGATAGGCATGGGTTCTTTATTGCCAGCATTAGCTTTACAGCACAAATCACACGGCTTCAAAAGGCTGGGGAAACGATCAAACTGCTCACAACTATTACAAATGATTTCAAGCAATTCACCACTCCTAACTGGTGCTGCCTTTGCATATGATTTTCCCAGATAATTCCTGAATATGCTGACATGCCATGTCAAGTTGATTTCTGTAGTTCTGATGAGAACGAAAACAAAAGCTCTCATCTGAACACAGTCCTGGACAACCAAGCATGTTATATATGCTTTTTTTGATTTGTCCCTATTATTTCAACCTACAGACACCACTAGCATCTATATATATAGGTATGAAAAGAAGGAAAGTGGTACCTTTTTAATTTTGACTTTAATTTTGTCTTTTAATAGTAGGATGACTTTGTCCATATGGAGAAAAGGAACGTAGAAGCTCAGGGACTTCAATATATTTGTATAAATATTTTTGCTTCACTAAAGACAAGTAAGAAATTTATGCAGTTCATGTGTTGTCAGTTCAACATTTCCCATTGTTTTAATCTTTCTTCACAATCTCTACTTTCACTATTCATTAATATTTTTTAGGAGGAATATTATCTATTCCCAGGCTAGCCAGTCACTGCAAATAATATATGTAATTCCTTATAATTTCTAAGAAATGGGAAAATTCTCATCCCTTCCTCAACCTCATCTCCCTCTTGTGACACAGCATCTTGTTTCTCTCACTCTCTAATGCAGAGAATTCTTCCAGTGTCCTCACCCCCCACAGATATCCTACAGCTTTGTTCTCTCTGATCTTTACTTCATTAAAAAGCAGTTTTGAAACTCAGTACTTAACCTGCGCTTTACTTACTAATCTCTGCCTCCTGCTTCAGGTACAGCTGTCATCTATGGCAGCATCTACTGCATTTCGAGAACTCAGAATCCCCCCTTCTCAAAAGACCCACACCATCACCTGCCCACATAGCTAAGTATTCAACATAATTTTCTCATCTAAATATAATTATGTCCTCTAGCAGGTTCTGCCTCTGAACACTTCCACCAAATACCCTTTCATCACTTATTCCCTTTTTGTTAATTACTAGCTTTACAGCTGTTAACATTCCTGTCAGGCCTGGCCTCCCTTGCTGACCTTTGCTCCCTCAGTCTTCCATGAGGCATTCACAGAAGTTAATCTTGAACACTGGGGCATCTTCTGCTTCTTTGCTAGTTTAGCTGAATTTAGGTCAACAGCTTGCTAAATTTTGCCTTTTTTCTCTAGACATTTGCCAAAGCTGGGATTTCCCTTTTCTTTGCTTAGTTTCTTACATTTGCCAAGTTATTTTGTAATTTATCTCAACTTTCTCATGGGTAACAGATATCTGCCTCTTCTCTCTGATCCTAGTGGTCCCACCTCCTTGCTTCCTTTCCTACTGCCATACATGCATTTTGACCCTTGCCTTTCACTTCATCCTCTGAAGCTAACTCTTGCTGAAGCAAACACATTCCTCTCTGGCAAGACAGCTGCATTTCAAACATTATCCTCAACTGCGAGCCTCTTCTCTTCGTCTAAAATTGTTTCAAAGTCAACTGCAAGTTCTTCTTTGCAAACCAGGTTGCTTTGCTCTGCAAGGCTGCCAAACTACAGCTTCCCTTACATGTGACGCTGACTTGCAATTCACTCTGCTGAACTACTTGAGAAAAAAATTTGACAACCCCATGATAAATGTCTATATAGTATGGATATGCAAAGCCACTTCAGTCACTTCTCACTCATATAAAGCCACATCTTGTGCACTATACAATGCTGCTTCTGTGTTCCTGTTCAGTCTTTGAATTCAATGCTATACCTATGTTTTGACCTGTTATGGTCCCATCTCCTCTTAAGCTCCCATGGTTCCCTTTTTTCTTTTACCTAGTTTCCTTGGGCTTCTTACTGATCCCTTCCAAACTTGTAGAATGATACTCTGCTGCTGCTTCTGCATTAACAGTCTGCAACTGTCTAGCCAACATCGTCAGACTCACTGACTCCGTTCCTTTTTTAAATGCAGCAGTAACCCAATCTTTAATCAGCACACTGCAGCCCAGTTCTGACTGCTTTTTGCTTACTATTTCCTACCCTTTATATCCCTCCTAACCTTCTGTTCCTATCATTTTTCACTGCAACCTTCTATAGCTTCGTCCATTTTTGTAACTCCTTTGTAGGATGCTTGTAAGAATAAGGAGTTACAAATTTACAGTGTTCTCTACTGAACTATCAGAGCATGACATAGGTCATTTTCCTTGCTACCATGAAATCCGGTTACAGATTTTGGACATTGCTGTGACCAGAAGCCTTCTCATCTTGATGGATATGAAGTTAATCTTTGTCATTCCTGCATATGTTTGTTGACATATCAACCCAACTATGGGACCTTTGAAAAGGAATGTAAATACATAAAGTTGGATATGAAGCTTTCTTGATCACAGGCAGCCCTACTGAAATGTTTACAAAGAGTGTGGTTTACTTTCAAAATTTGATCTGCATGACTGGGTTGCTCTCCTTCCTCTTTGACGGATTTTTACAATGACCTGTAATTTTAACATTGGCTGTTCTTACAAGTCCTTCTTTGGTAGTCTCAGTGAAAAACATATTTCATGAGGCCATCAAATCTTTGCTGGATAACAGCAGAGGAATTTGTTGCAACTTCTATAAAATACTTACACTGTCTTTCCCTTGCAAGAATGTTTCTGCAATTATTTTAAATAAAGCCATATTTCCAGTGGCTTTTTTCTTCTGTTTTAAATCCCTCTTAAAAATTTCTGCACCATAAATCCACAAACTAAATGAAAGAACAGTAATCCAGCCCATCTCTCCTTCCTACATCCAACCATCTCATTAAAGTTTTGTCTCCTATTTTATTATGACTACATACCAGCACACTTGTGAAGTTCATATAGCCATGATGGCATACATCATGGCACCATACCTGTGAGGAGATGAAATGATCATTTTTCCTCCCCCCGCATTCTTACTATTGACCAAGGTTATTCTCTTTATCATGTGCAGATTTTATTGAGTGATGCCAAGTGAGATGAATAGAAGCAAATAATGACAGTGCCGCAGTGATGAAATGAGAGACAGAGGTCGTCTAGGTTTTATACTGAACAAATTGAGTCACATCCACTTCTCATCCATTATTTAGGGGTGATTGGGCAGGCTTGGCTTCTATAGATTTGATAATCATTCAGATGTCCATATTAAATATGTAACATAAATTTCTCATTTGGCTGTCGATGACTTGTTACTGCAAAACAACAATGCATAAAAAGGGCTTTAATGTATGGATTCTCAGAAATATTTGACATAAATAAATATGTAAAAGGCAGATAATAAAATCTGTTTCTGTCTGCCTGCCAGCTAGCCTTCATGTCAGACTGGACAGCCCCATCTAATACTGTGATTTTATGCAGCTGTATCCTATGAATATTGGCCTGCACACTAGAGATTAAAGCACAGCAGATGTTTCTCTGCAGGCTAACAAATATATCACCCCTGATAACGAATGACAAATGTTGTTCCATATTGTGTCAGACAAAACCAGGGCTCTTGTAAAACAAGTGTTACAGCTGGAATAGGATATTTTAACACAGTTACCTAAGGAGTAGACAAACAGACAGCCGCCTGCTCAAAAGGTAGCAGAATCCTAACCTGCAGACATGCAGGCATAGCAGCAAAAGCTGGAGTTCAGGAAAAGAGGAAAAACCCTCCTAACTATAATAAGAAATATTCAAGGCTTTCTCTATATTATCATCAGATTTTTGTGTGTGATCTTGTCATGGATCATTTTTAGCCATCCACCACTGTTCTTCAGTCATAGCAATACAGTAGAGAGTGTGATTTGATGTGGAGAAAGGGTATGTGGTGGTAGGAGACACACAGAAAGTCATCCTGTTATAGTCCAAATGATGAGTTTATTTGGTTTATTATCCCGCAATCTCACACTATCCCAATGGCTTCCGAGAGGTGGAAAGATGAATGCAAGCAGAGGAGTAAGGTCAAAAATAGCCTGTGTGTTATGAAATATTACACTAGGCTAATTAGTGTACCTCACTGTTATTTATTACTGTTTTATTTGGGTCGAGTTTTCCCCCTTGCGCATATTAGCAATACGTTAATGTCTGGTCAGCAGCATGCCTTAGCAGCATGTCTTGGCAGCATGGAAGTAATAGTAAGTTCTCCCTCTTTACCTATTTGTTAATTCAGTATCCTTTATCTGCTCACTTGCAAAAATAAACCCTATAACCTTCACGGGAGACAAAGTGCTTGAAAACTGAGCAAGTAAGGATGATGGGATCATATTTTGATGCTCAGAATATTTGGAAGCTTCAGCTGCTGTACTTTGTGAATGTGTGCCATTAGCATTTTTTCCTTAGCTTTTGAGTTGTCATTTGTCCACTGAATCGAGTACTAAAACAAATACGTTTTTACTGCTGGCACAGACAACGGAGAAAAAAGGCAATACAGCAACATGGCAACTTTCAATCACTTCCTGACTTGTTAATGAACTTTTTTTCCCTTTTCTAACTGAGACTTTGCTTTTGAGCTACGGTGTTTTCCCCAAGCCATTTTATACAATGAGATGGTAACAGTTGTTTGTCTGATAAAGCACGTACTATTTAGAACACAGATGTTTGATTATTATTTATTTCTCTCTGAAGCCCGCTAATTCAGTCCCAAATGATCTTTTTTTTTCCTTTTGCTTAAATTTAATTTGGAATGTATGTTGTTGGTAAGTGACAGATAGTTTAATTATTAATAGGATCCTGCAATACAATGCACCATAGTTTTAAAGTCATCTGGGGCCAAACCAACACTACTTCCTTCCTTCCTTATGCTTCTGGGATTCCTTGAAGAATGCAAAGGTAATTACAAAACTCATGACAAATCTGCATGTATTATGTCCTTTCCTCAACATTTGTGCTTGCCTATGGTTTTACAAAGTGCCATTCTTACTATGAAATGGTAATGAATCAGGAGAGACTTCTGCTATGGTTGCTTCCTTGGGAGAATTGACTATCTGGGGAGCAAGGGAAGGGGGAGAGCAGAGGAAGAGAGAAAAGGGAGGAGGGGGTTGAGATGCTGAATACTGGTGCTGTAGTGATACTGAGACTGTACATGATACTGAGACAAAGGTGGACGCACTCAGCCGCCGTGAAGGAGTGTGACTACATGGGATCTGGTTTCAATTACAGCACATAATCAGCACATGATCAAAATAAGAACTAGAAAACACAATTGAAGAAATATTAGGAAAAAAACCCTCTGAAGTAGAAGCTACTGAAATAACTGAAAATTTCTCCATGCTTGGCATGTAGTAAACTCCTAGAGATGTATTTAACTATGTTGATGGGTTACACTTTCTAAGGTATTGAAAGTCTTTCTGTAATAATTTCCTGGCACTCAGGATATTTCATATTTATGTGAAAGCTGTGTATGAATACAAATTAGGAGGGGTGATGTTTATGCACAGATTCTGCTTCTAGTGTATAATATGCTGCTAATATTGAAAAGTTGCAGAACTGATCACACTGCAACCTGAGTTTAGATATGGGCATAAACTGGATTATGTATTTGGACATTGGAACTGAGGCCCACTCCAGATCCTAAATTGATGGATGCTTCCCAGAGCTTTCAGAGAGAGGAACAGAGATACACAGGAACTACGTTTCCAACTTCAGACTTGACTGTAAAAGCTGTGAATTTAAACAAACATTGAAGTAATTCTAAACAAGTTTGGAAATTTAAGAAATGAAAGATCTTACAGGACATATAGAGGTAGGCATCGTTTAACTGATCTGCGATTTTAGGTGGGTGTAGGATTTTAGATAGGGTGCAAAGGTGAGGTGAAAGGCCCACAGCTGGGGAGCGAAAGATGAAAGGTGGAAGGTTCTTGGTGAAACTTTATTGACATGACCCATCTGAGGTCATAGCTAAGAGGGCTATCTTTAGTCAGCAAATATGGTTTAAAAAGCTACTCAGCAGACTGAATGTTTTAAATTTTTTACTAATGTTAATGAAACCATCATTAATGTGTAAAATCCATCCTTGCAGAGAGGCAGCAATAGAGTGGTAGAAAGTGCTACCAACAACAGTTTGATTTTTAAATATTGCATCTTAGATGATGGTCTAGTCATTCCACACTATTACTGCTCTGCCACTGAAGTCTCTGACACACTAGCACCAAAAAAATGTGCAGTGACCGAAGAAGAAAATACTAATGCAGGTGAATTTTTAGTTATCCTTCCTCTTCTTGTACATAAGAATATAAAACTCAGACAAAGGCTACTCAAACTATATGAATAAAATTCTAACTATCTCAAAAAATAAAATAGCTAACCTGATTTTAAAACCATAGTTACTTATTCTGATGAGCACTTGACCTTTGGATACTTACTTAAGCTAAACTAAAACATGTCTCCTAAAGGCAACCCTTCTGAGAGCCTGAGTGCTTCCTAAATTGCTTTGGGAATGGAACTTACAATTCTCAACCCCATAGGCATTTTTGAAAATTTCTCTTAGAGGTCACTATTCTTTCAGAACAAAACTACTGGAAACCAATAACCAAATACTCATCAGTGAAGTTAATGAAGACTGAGAAGTAAAACTGTCATAATGTGATGAGCTTATTGTTAAAAATATTTTTATTTTATTTATTTATTTATTTATTTTTAATCAAAGGCCAGTCATGGCAAAAAAAGACAGATACATTGGGTAATATAGCAGGTTCACTCTCAGGTAATTTGATACCCCTAAATAATAATAAAAAAAACCAACCCAAAATATTATGGGAAATTTACTGGAGATAGATAGGTCATAAAACATTATATCAGGTAAAATACAAGGGTATTTGTAGATCAATGTACATATGTGGCTGAATGCTATTATTCAAAATAACTTCTAACTTGAAAATTATTATCAATTTAAGCTTTAAATCTATGTAAGATAAGAAATAATAACATTCCAGTTACCAATAAATATGCCTATCTGGCCATAAGAGGTCTAATTCATAACTGGGAAATCTGGGAAAGCAAAGATAAAAGTTCAAAAGTTAAAAAAAAAAAAAAGACAAAACCAACAACAACCCCCCCCACAATAACAAAGCCCTGCCCCCCAATTTTTAGATCATCTCTTAATTTCTTAACAATTATTTCAAAATCCCATGTTTTTGCATCTTAGTGCACTACACCCTGAGATTCTACTTTGAAATTTCAGTGTTCTACTGTGAGAACAAATGAACTCAAAACTCAGATCAGACAAAACTATTGAGCTGATTCCTGGGAGAAATCACAAAAATTCACAGGTTTCAAAATGTAAGCAAGAGCTGAGAATTCTTTCTGAGACTCTTGGCTCTCTTTTACATTTTTCCATTCTTTTACAGAGTTTCTAGTATCTATATTTCTTGGGAATTGGCCCAAGGGAGGCACCCCCCACCCCCCCCCAAAAAAAAAAAACCCAAACCAAAAAACTGTAAAACTGGATGCATCTACTACCAAGTAGCAGCCCAAGTTCCCGTTTCTAATCATTTGTTATGAATTCCCTTGACTGCTCTGGGGCTTTGACCCCCTCTTCTTGCACAGGATTGTTTCACAGGAGTGGAAGGCGTGGTGGTCCGTCTATCCAAATCCTCAGCAGAGGACAATGGGCGTTGATGCTCCCGCTACATGACCCTTTCTCGTCAGCATGCCTCTACCTCGAGGCTCCCATCTGAGATTGCTCCCTTTCTGCTTAGTACATAATCAGCCTACAGCTAGGTACGTTACTATCAGTCTCCAGCAATATCATGATCCTGGAAGGTCTGACTTCATTTGTAGGGCTTCTTTGCAATGAAGCAATTTTTCTGCCTTGAAAGAAAACCTTGTACATGCTATTCACTTGGGACGAATCCCAAAGATAAAAATTTATATTAGATGGGGCCAAATTCTTTCCTATTATATAGTAAAGGCTGCCCCACCCCCCTGAATTCAGTACAAATGCACAGCATATTTGCTGCCACGTGAGAAATGAATAATTGTGATTAGCACTAAAAACCACATTAAACCATAGGGAATTCTGTGTAGAAAACAGAGGAAAGTGGCTGAGCTTCATTTTGGAATATTTACTTATGCCCAAAGGCTGCAATTGGCATGAGACTTGGAAATTTGTAATTCCTAATGAAGACTTCAGATGTTCTTTTTTAGCTCAAAAGCTGCTTCAACATGATGATACCTGTAAGACAACCCTTCCCTCTGACCCCCAAGTTTTGTCTATAACTTTTATGAATACAGAGCTTTATCCTCTAGCTATAATTAGCTTAGATGCTTGGACACCTGGTAAAAGCTCTTCACTGCAGTGACAAAATTTATATACAGGTTAAAAAAAAAATCTTGGCTGAGAATGTTTTCTTCCTCGTAAGAGACAAAACAGGACTGGTGGGAAAGAAGAGCCACTCAGCAACAATTACATTAGATTCTCTGAAATAGAAACAATTAACAATCAAGCACATGCCAAACTAGAGTTACACAGGCATTTTTTCCTCTAAAAATAAAGAAAAATATTGGCAACAATAAATATGCTTTTCTTTTGCCTCTGTCAAATAGTTGTTTTTTAATAGTGATCACTTATTTTTGAGGAAAACAGCAGTGACTGTTCTGCTTTCAGGATTAAGATTATTATATATGCTCCTTTATATCTTCTGATTAAGTACATGACTTTCCTTATAACAGGAGACACCATTCTCTCAGTTCCTTTGGGCTGATAGTAAAATCTATGCACAGTAAGTTTCAAAGGATGTTCCTTATGTGTTTCTATGAGTTGAAAAATTCATAAAGGTCCTTCTGAACTAACATCAGAGAGACCGTCATTGTGGTCTCATATTTCTACATAGGATGTTTTAAACGCACTAATTACATTGGGCCCATTTTCAGTAAGTCCAACACTGTCTGATACACAAAATTTACCATGAATGCATATGCTGAATCTACACATGACTTCTGGACATACCATGCTCAAGCTGTTGAGATAATCTGCATATTCACACTGACCACTGGTCTAGAATTTGCCACCAGCAACTCAGCAACTGCTAAAACTAAGATGTTGGATGTCCCTAAATAAATAAAGTGGCTAAAAATTCTCTTTCTCTACCCAGATAGAATTAATTTTGTGAAAAGGGACAAGTTGAGGAAATCCTGACTTTGGTAGCTGTAGTCACTGGGAAGCATAGTGCCACAGCAATGTTCACCTTTCTAAAATCCACATGGCTGCAAGGCTGGGACAGCATGCTGCTGTTTAGTGTCCAGCCCTCTCTAATCAGCTCCAGGGAGGCTGGTGATTTTTGGTTGAACGGGCCACTGAGTGCATGCAACTGATTGCTGCAGCTACAGAAATTGTTAAAGTAATTATACACCACCTTGGGTAGATACACCAGGCCTCAGTCTCAATGGACTGTGCGCCGTTTACTTTGGTAATGATGACTTTGAGGTTATTGTTGGTAATATAATTGTCAGAGGAATTATATTATTACAGCACTCATGTCTTAATAATGTATTAGCCAATGACCTGTAGGATGTTCTTCTGAGAAAAGTTCAAGTCAAGCCCATATCAAGCATCTTTGTGGTTTTGTACTCATCCTGAAGAAATATAATCAAAATGAAAGCAGAAAGGTGTAAAACCTAAGTACACAGAAATGTCATTGCACTCATTGCAGAGAAACGCACTGATTCCAAGGGGGACCATGCAAACTACATTAGGGACATGGTTAGTGTAATAAAATAAACTTTTTGTTCCTATTAGAGATCAAAATGGCTATTGAAAGACTTTGAAACAGCATCTGAGACAGGGCTTGTCTATGAAGGAGGGAATAAGACTCCTAATGCTTAAAATGAATAAATGTGAATGTCAACTAGCAAAAAATAAACAGTTAAAAACAAAACAAAAAAAAAAGGAGACCCAAAACAAACCTTACAGTCATATCACTTCCTCCAGCTGGAAAGAAATCAACACAAACACTGCTCTTTTGTCACACTGTCTAAATGTAACTGATGTACAGTAAACAAAACTGAATTTAGCCAAAGATGAGAAAAAACAAATTAACTCACAAACTCTGGAAATTTGTATGGAGCTCATATTCAACATTTTATATTCCGCTGCTTAGCATCCCTCTTTTCCTACCTCAACCAATTAAGACGGACACTATATTTCTCCCCTCCTTTTTCAGTCAAAGAATCTTGGCACAACCAGCACAAACAAACTTTGCTAACAGCTTTAAACTTGGAAGGCCCGCTTTTTAAATATTTGCCGCTACATAATTGAAACAGCTGTTTTAATGAGATACCTACTGTCATCATTTTACCCTGGCTGAGCTGGGTGACAACAAAGCAGTAATAACGAATTCAATAATAATTAACTTGGGTCATCTGCTCATCTGTCATGGCTCATCAGCTTTAGGGAGAAAAATCCCAGTGAACTTCTCTCTTTTGTGAGCTTTCCAAAACTCTGCAATAAAATGCTTAGAGAGGACTCTAGGTAGCCCTTCAAAAGTTCTAAGCAAACTGGTAAGTAGGTTAATTAAATTTTATGCATGTTTAAATGCTAATGATTACATTCCTAACATTACAGTGTAATCTGTTATGGAATGATGTCATGCAAGCAGTGGTTTTTAGTGCTTAACACATTTCCATCCTGATGTGGAGTAGCTCTGGATCATTTATCGGAGGGCAGGAAGTTGACAGTGGTGTTTCAGAGCCAGGTTTTACATTTAGAACCTCTCCCTCTCTGTTGAATGTTAAGCAGGGGAGTTACAGAAAGGCACTGATTTTATGCCTACTGCTGCATCACAGAGGGTGATCCAACATACCCACGGAGAGTTTTCTTAGCTGCACAATAAATAAATAAATATAATAACAATTCTGGGGAAATTAATAAGGATGGCATTCCTCCCAAATCACTCTTTCCCCAAATGAAAAAATATTTTGGGACTCACCCTGAGGTAGGTTCTCTTCATGATTTTTTTTTTCCCTTTTCCACAAAGATGAAAAGAATTTTTCAGAGATTAAAAAGTATTCTCCTCTGAGAAATCAAAGATATAGGTGTGGGGTTTTTTTTGTAAAGTGATTTGGAGAATAAGATATGAATATCTGATCTCTTTGAACATGGATTTTTTTGTCCCTTCTGTGTGAGGAAAAAAGATGGCTCTTGCTGCTATGATAGGTCTTTTTTTTTAACTTAATTTGATCAATTTATGAATTCTTATTTTAAAAAAAAAAGTCATGGGATAGCTGCTGAAAGCTTCTGAGCTCATTTTGCCATCTTGCTTTCAGTGAAACCTGACTGTGTTTATCATTTAGGAAGTAGGTGGTGGCTGGTTCATAGATAACCTCTACCTGTATATTAGAAATTTCAAAAATAATTTTAAAAAAAATACCCTTCAAAAATTTCAAATAACACCGGCATACTTGTTGTCATGTTTGGTAATATGACCAATTCAATTTTGGAGAAAGGGTTGTTCTATGCACTGATTTTAAAAGCAGCAGTAACAGATATCAGATATAACATCAGAACACTTCCACCACGCTGGCTGAAATCTCAGAAAGACTTTCACTGATGCAATATAAACATCAAGGTGAATTAACAGGTTATTATCACAGGAATCACCACCACATATGTCATCTAATTAGAGATATAAAATTTCCAAAATCTCTGAATTCATGAGAAAGAGCCTTCTGTTCTCACCTCTCTCTCTTGATGTTTCGGTAAAACCTGACATAATTGAATTTTTCTTTGCTGTTTAAACTTATTCACTTCTCATGAATAACAAAGTATAATGCATCATGTAGTTACTATATGAAAAATATTACTAGGTATAATTATTAAATAAATAAGAGCAAGTTATTTACTTCTGAATAATGGCAAATAATCCTAGAGGAAGAAGATGGTTTGACAAATAACTGGGAAATGCTGTCCTGATGGTATATATTCTTCTAAAATAAATGTGGGGAAGAATAAATTTGGAAATCAGACAATATGGATGCTTTGTTTTGTAAATAAGAAACAGGGTTATATCTGTACTACTCAGCTAAAGTACATAAATAGACTGAAAGCATTACATTGCAGTGGCAGACGTGATGCATATTTCCAGAACAAAGGCTTTGAAAATGGACATGATGTCTCCATAGCCTGGTGTACATTCAGTACAGTGTAAACAAAAAAATATGCTGTGGATGGCAAGCAGTAAATTTGACCATTGGTGTGTAGAGAAATATTAAAAACCTAACAGTTTATGTCTTGAAATAAAATAATTTCATCTTCAAATGTTAGTTGACTACAAAAAGCACCTTGAAGAACTGCAGTGCAAAATTAATAATGTAAATTAAACCTTTTCTCTAAAATATTTCATCATCTATTTTAAGCAAAGTATTCACATAAAAAATATCTTTCTATTTTATTTTTTTCCCTGTATTTGTATAAACGGTCACAACATCATGGAAGAATTGAAGAGAAAGAAAATTATTTGTGCTTTTTCAGGAGAACACGTATGTAGATTAGAATATATAATACATTTCGACTCCTGGATGGCACCCATGGGATCAAATCCTGCAGTTTTCTCAGCCATTTTTAAAAATCTCTTTTTGGGTAGATTAAGTATTTTGCATAAAGTAAAATCTGTTGAAAAATGTTGATTGGTTTCATAAATTTTGTGAGAATTTATCAGTTTCAATGAAAACTTCTCTAATTAAAAAAAAAAGTTCTATATGTGCTGGAAAGGAGGATGTTCAATAGGTGAAGGCACACACCAGAAATGAGACGCAATAAGCCAGTTTCTCTGGTTATGAACGGTTTGTGTAAGTAATTAAATATTCATAGGGTGGAAGAAAGAGCAACTCAGAAGCTCTTTGGGTAGTCTATTCATTGATGACTCAGGGGTCTTAGTCCTTATTCTACATCTAAGGCAACCAGCTAAGGGTTTTCAACAAATCTCCTAGTTATATTGTATCTTTCTCTTCTTTCCCAAATTAATTTCATAGTTAAACATAAATGTTTCAGTTTCAAGTTTCTCTGAAGCAGATGCTGATTTTTTTTTCTGTTGAATATGTACAAACTGAAGCACAGCTGACAGATAATCAGTCAAATGGCTATAATCACATGAGAAACCAGCAAAAATCTCGGAAAAGAAACACATCATCCAGGAGAGCCTCTAGCTTCTGGAAACATGTTTAGCAGTTCAACAGAGATGCAATATACATTACTAATTGAGCACCAACAGACCCACAGTTTTCTACAGGCAACAAATTACTTTGGCGTGCTTCTGCACTACCTGGCCAGGAGGTGGGCTTTGCTTTGGGGGAGACAGATTGCTTTACATGTCATTTCAGACAAAACAAGGAAGGAACACGAAGCTCTCCTGACTGAGAGGTCAGTGTGTGTCTGAGGCCAGAGGAGGCACCATCCTGCGGGACACACGGAGTGGGTAGCTGAACCAAACAGTTACAAACCACACTGTGGATCCTGAGTGGAGTGTGGGTTCCATAGGAAGCTGAAACTCAAGACAAACTCAGACCAAACTGAAATGGCTGGATCTAGAGGTGGGAAAACCACTGCTTCAAGTCTGCAAACAGTTTGTATAATTCAAAATCAGTGTATTTCACAGAGTTCTGCTGACATTTTTCAACCAACGGTGTTATTTGCACTCTTTGTTTTGTTTTTGATAGCTTGTGTTTTTCCCTGTATTATGCCAGAGACAAGAGAATAAATTAGACCTAGATACACTACTGCAGTATGCTGATATTTTTAGCCTCTCTTGTGTGTGGTCATCATATGAGCAAACAGACCCTAGGTCTCAGGACTTACAAATAGAAACCAGCACTAAACCCTATCTTTTCTTCAGTCCCCTTCCTTCTGTGTAAACAAATTCAACGGTCCTGATTCATTTGGGTTCATTACCAGAGTCCTCAGTCCAACCAAATGGTTTATGGTATTAAAAGTTTTATAACTTTTGTGGGTGGGTTTGTAAGCCCTATGAAACCTAACCTGCTGCCTGGAGTATTCCCACAAAAATGACATATGGGAAACTCATGTGAATAGTTGAATCCTATCAAAGAATAATTTTGACATGAAAGGCCATGTCTTCTTCTCTCATACAAATCATAGTCCTGAATAGAATTTTATTTAGGAAGAAACAAGCAAAAAATAATCAACCTTGTCTCCTTCCAATAACCTCTTTATTTTTTTCTTTGTCTAAAAATCTGGTTTTATACCTTATTTATCAAAAAAATATGTCTAGGTGACTTTTGTCAAGGAATTTTCACACATAACAGTAGGCTCACTAGCATTCATAAAGTTATTCTGGTGCAGAAGCAGTTCCATGTAGATGAACACTGTGGTGTTAAACCTGGGAATTACATTGCTAAGATTATTTCTAGTTTTACAATCTGTATACAAGCAGTATGGAACAACACATATTTGATGAAAAATTAAATAAGTATCAAATAAAGTGTTTGTAATACTGATTACCATGAAGATTCTTGTTCTTACATTCCATTTATTTTATTTCTGTTATTATTTTGTGTGACATACTGTGCTTTGAGAATGATCTCTCCATGAAGCAAGAGAAAGAGGAATTATTGTTGAGGAAGATGTGGATGTGTACTGATGAGCTAAAGAGTGGCAACAACTAGCACAGCAGCCAAGTACTCATAAAGTTCACACTAGGAAAGAAAAACATTTGTTTTTCTAAATATGAAATAAGAGGTTCTGACTGCATATAATATTCCCATTGGTCTTCTAAAAGAAGACAGTCATGTTCTATACTTGTCCTGTATATAATGTCTTCAGCTACTACTGTGGAGGTAGTGCACATCTTTCCTTCTTGTAACACAGCAGCAACTGCAGGAAGTTTAATTAGGCTGGGTAAAGAATAAACAAACAAACAAATAAATAAAATTATGCCTGTAGTTATACAGGTGTAATTTCCTATGTCCAAATTTAAGCATTACACATGTGAAGCATTTGATCGGGTAGTGCTTGAACTAAATACATCCTGTTTTTCATGGCTTCTGCATAGCTTCCATGCAGATGCTGAGGACAGCATGCATTTAAATAGTTCGGAGCATGAAGACAGCACCACGCAGAAGCACCTCGTTCATATTCAAACCAAACTCATTTCTTGAGAGCTTACAATTTCACTTGTTATTCCAAAGGGTGCAGGACTCATTTCTATAAACCTAGTGGTAGAAGTCAATCTGTTTCTTGCTGTATTTAATCATTCCTAAACCCCACATTCTTCTGCTCAAATTTTGGACTTGTCTCCAGATATCCAAGAGAAATTTTGGCAGAGCTTGAATTATTTTCAGTCTGATAAAGGGAGAACCTCACAAGCTACAGAGGTTCACTTTTATTCTCTAACACTCTTTCAGACTTTTCTAAACTTCAGAAAATGCAGGGGTGTTTCTTTGAGAATAGATTTAGTTCTGTGTACAGGTACAGGTAGTCAACAAGCCCGGTGTGGCACGTATTCCTCACACAGAAGCCAAGAGTGCTGTAAAGTGCTATAAGCCCATGAAGAGCCAGGTTCCTCTGCCTCATCTCATTATCACAGCCCCTGGCTCTTACTAAAGCTTTTCTTTATGATTTCTAAAGACCAGAAAGAATTTCCTATCCAATATCCATACACAAAGTTATTTTCTGTATAAAGGATAAAATCCAAAGCACACTGAAATCAACATGAAACTTTGCTGTTTGATCAGCAGCAGTGCCTGGTTCTTGTGTGGATGGGCAATGTGTGAAGATTTATTCAAGTGCCAGGCATAACTTCCCTTTCTCCAATATAGTGAATGCATAAACAATGGGGTACTCTCCTATTCAGATAAACAAAAGATCAATTTGCAAGACAAGTTTCACATTTCCTGGGGCTTTGTATTCCGAAATTTATTTTATTTTCAAAATAAGGAATCCTGTATTTGTGAAGCTGGGCAAGACATTTTCAAACTTGGAAATTGACTCTGCAAGACTTTAAGGATCAAAACTTCTACATTTCTTTTAACTTGTGTCACATAGATTTTGTTATTTTGTCATATCTATGTCACAATAAAATATGCCATAAATAATGATATTTTTAAAATTTAAAATCATGAGGACAGATGACACAGAATATATTTTTTTCCCTAGACAATTTGGTTTTTATTCAGCTTGTAAGAAAATAATTTATACTTGAAAAATTTTAAGACATACACTTTACTGAGTTGTCTAATTCTTAATTTAGGTTCAAGTACTGAGTCATTTAATATGTTAATAGATGACCGCTATTTACAGCTGTATGAATAAATATTATTTGTTGCTATATTAAGCACAATATGAAATGTTGTATATCATGGCTCTGGAAAGGGAATTGTTGCTTAATATTTTTGACCTAGAGATAAGGAGGGGGAGGGGAGAAACAAAAAGAAAGAAGGTTCTTGAAAGGTCCTTCACCTTGTAACACTGACCATAGCCAAAAGAGTAATGAGTTCACTCCCCCCTCTAGGGAAGCCTTAGGTTGTCAGTGTACTATATCACTGGTTGTTCCATGTTTGGATACTCAGTTCTGTGTAAATGGAACAATGCAATGAGAAAGACAAGTGCTTTCTGCAAGAAGATGGCAAGTCAAAACTCTGCCTCAGTTGAACAGTCTTACCTACGTGTTGACCCCCTCCCACATGTGGTGAGCAACAACATGATTAGATTCATTACCAAAACATATTTAATACAACTGAACAATCCATTCCTGTTCAGACAATGCATAAATATACCTATGATTAATTTCAGTGAGACTTAAACCCAAGCTTTACTGTTGCACTGAAAATAAACAGGCCTGTATATACTATATGTTTTGAAGTATATGAAGCAAAAAAGCGTGCAGCTGAAGGCATCCACAAAATAGTTCCACTTTCCTACAATCTCCCAGCAATTTATATGCTGTGGGATCTGCCTTTATAGAAACCACTACAAGTAAAAAGTATTCAGGCTGCAGGACTAACAGAAAAACATGACAAGATGCAGAAGTGCTGTTCAGAACTGAACATCCACCATGCTGCAGTCTTCTGTAAACTATGACCTAAGTGAGCTGACCTCTCAAGCTGACGAGAGTTTGGGTTATGAATCTCACAGGGCGATTTCTCTCTGAAAACATTTCAGGTGGTCAGCATTTAAACAAGGTCCAGATGTATCAGAACAACCTTAATATACGTTTAGCTTGTTTTAAACAACACATTTCAGTCATCAGAAATGAGTCTGAATATGCATGGTCTTTTTCTATTTTTGTCTAGACTTGATATACGTATCTGCAAAAAGTTTATATTATTTACTCGCAACATTTTTCAGCTGTTCTTTTTGGAAACATTCTTTTCAGTGAACTAATAACTTGTATGATGCTTTGGGACCACATGTACACAAACAGAAAATATAAATATATAAATATATAAACATGTATGTGTGTGTGTATATATATATATATATATATAAAACTCCTTTGCATTCCATGATACATAATGGACTGGAAATTCTGTTGAGCTTCATTTTAACATTAAAAACATTTTTGAAATATTCTATTTTAAGTATTTCACAGCTGAACATCTGAACTATTACCATTGACCATACTATTTACCATTGACCTTATCTGGTTACTTCTACTGAGTCTATTCAGAATGATAACAGTTCAGCACATTTATAAGTGCTTTGTAAGATGAGCATCATTGATACAAAGAGATCAGTCAATATACAGTGTATAGAATGTTATCCCATGTACTCTTTTTATAATCATTAAACTTGACCACAAACATTGTATTTTCTAGTTTTCAGCACAGAGGGTGCATGCAAGTTTTCAAAGTGAAGCTGGAAATTTTAGGCTGGGGTATGTAGAAGCAAGGGCCATCTAAGCAAGGACATTGAGCTTCAGGATTAGATACATTTATCCTATGCTATCAATAAATGGGATAATTGGTATGGACTGGGTAGAGTTTGGGATAAGCAATTTGAGGGAGAGGATGATATTTGCATAAGGGAGGAAGCCAATAAGACAAGAATGATGGGTCACAGATGTGGCCTGGGAGCTTCCTAGATGAGTAGAAGGAGCAGGCCAGTTATGAGATAATTTACTGAATGGAATAACTTGAAGGAATGAGAAGAGGGCTGTTTGGGCAAGAAGACTACATGGGGATGAAGAGCATGAAGCCTGACATTGACTAAATGTGAGTAGAAAATACGGTAAGGAACCATTGACAGATACAACCAGTAGCACAAGATGGAATGGTTTGCATTTGTTTCAAATTGTAATTTCACATAGAATCCGCTTGAAATATTATGAAGTTTTCAAGGTATGCTTTTCAAAGAAGTAAAACTCAGATCTAATGGCTGTCTGTACAACTACAATTCAACTTACTTGCATGTGTGAGAACTTGGTGCACGTGCAGCCATTAATTGCTCTTTCTTCTGGACCTTGGCCTTCTGAATCAGGAGAATGTGATGGGAAAGGCTGTCTTCTCACCTCTGATATTTCTAGATGAGGTGACTAGCTCTTATGAGTAAACTGAGTATTGCCATATGGGACTAGACTCTGCTGCTGCTACAGTTTCCACATGATGCAAGCCAAGTCACTTGAAATGCATTTGCCAAGAAGACATTAAAGGTTTTGTCTTTCTTTTCAGAGGACAACTTCAAACTGTGAATAATGGGACTTGAATACAGCTGTGCCTAGAACTGATAATTTTAGGTGTTCTGCATATTAAATCAAGACACTAATATAAGCAGATAATATCACACTGTAACTTAATCTCATTGAGCATTAGCTATCTGTATGTAGAATGGAAATAATAAAGAATCATGAATGTCACAAGATGAATCTCAAATCTATATACCATTGCTATGAGAAAATCCAACAATGTAATAATAAGCAATTCTGTCTTCAGGGATGACATACGCAATAACATTTGGGAGTCACATTCAGACAGGGAAGTAACGTATTAAGTATCTTATTATTATTTTAGCATTGCTTATACTAGGCCTTGTAGAAAAACCAGTACATGATCACACTGTTGAAGAATATGCTACTCTACATACAGACAATTGAAACAGAGTAAAATCTTGTGTGCAAGAGATACTCTGAGTCCCGTGTTTTGTTTCAGTCTTGCAACCTGAATTATGAGCCTTCAGTATTTTAATCTTTTTTTGTATGTCAAATGTTATTCATAGTGGAAATAAGGGAGACACAAGTCATCCAAGTCATTTCCATGTGATGTAAGACAGCCTGTGTTCCACAATGTTAGCAATCTAGTACCTGAGTTTTACAAGATTTTGCACAAGCCCCCAGAAATAACTGATAACATAAAAATTAACTGTAAGCAAAACAGAAAATAAAAAGTGGGAGAACTTTAACTAACAGACTGCTAAGAGATGTATTTTGATGTATACCAGGAACTCCTCTTTCATTTTTTTTCAGCCACATATCAGACTTTTTCTTTTGTATATTATAAAATCATGCAGGCTTATATGGGCTCTAAAGCGGCTTGAATTCTTTCTAAATGGGAACATGCAACTCATACAAGACAGAAATTTCTGCTTAAATTCTGTACTAGTTTTACCACCTGATCTTCCCAGTCTGTGTCTTAGAACTGTTTGACAATAAACTAAATTCAGTTTTTCTCATTGACTAACCTTATCTTAATAGGTGCAAATAAACAATTACTTTGAGTGAGACAGTACAGATTGTATTGACCAAACGAAGACTTATCAAAGGCTTCAAGCTGGCACCTGAAGACTATAGAAGCCAGACTGGGAAGACCTAAGTCACTTTTAAAAAAATCCTTTTTATCTCTTTTTCTTTCCTTCTTTTAGGCTATGTACTATTTTTATTCAGAAACACTGATTCTACCTGAATTCAGATGCAAACAGATGTGTATGGATGGTAGAAGTGGGGACAGGCTATCTAGGAGGACCAGAGAAACATCATGTGCGCCTGCAGCAATGCAATTTGGATGGCCATACCTTGGCTGGAGTTGGAACTGGAAATTGCATAGGCTTTTTTAGGTACATCAGGAGACTAAGGAAAATATGGGCCCACTAAAGAATGTGGAAGGCACTAAGGTGATGGGTCAAATAGAAAAAACTGATAATTCCTCTGTGCCTTGGGATGGTACATCTGCTTTTAGACTTCCCACATCTCTAGTGGCAGAGTTCGAGAGAGAGAACTACTATCTGCAGTAGAGGATGACCAAGTTTGGGGCTACTCTGCAAATTGGACATACCCATAGGACTGGATGAAATGTATCCAGCAGTGCTGAGGCAGCTTCCCAATGTCATTGTAAAGTCATTTTCCATAATTACTGAAAGGCTGTGGCTTTCAGTAGAAAAAAGATAAATGCTACATCTACCTTTAAGGCAGAAAGGTAAATCCAGGGAATGGCAGGCCATGAAGTCTTAGTCGTTGAAATATTATGGAGGAAGTCCTCATGACAGCTGTGTTCAGGCACCTGAAGGATAAGGAAGAACAAGGAACAGTCAGCACTTATTAGCATGGACAAACGGTATGTGACCAATCTGGTTGCCTTCTCTGAATGGATAAGGGCCTCCCCTTAAGCAGTAGTTGTTTACCTTGAATTTAGCTAGGCTTTTGACACAGTCTCCTTCTAGCTGAACTGGGGAGGAAATAGAGTATTAGGGCATGGGGGCATGGAAAACTGGCTCAGCCATCAGGATCAAAAGGTATTGGCCAATGATAATTGGTAGTAGGTATTGGCCAGAGTACAATTGGCGTCTGGTGGTGTTCCTCAGGCATCCAGGACTGATGCTGTTTATTGTCTTCACCTGGGCAACAGGACAGAACACACCCTCAGGAACTTCATAAAAGGCTTCAAATCAAGGAAAGTAGTGGACAGTACTGCCTTCAAGACAGCCTGAGACAAGAAGAAAGAATGGAGCTACATGAACTTCATTAATTTCAAAAAAGAGAAAGTCCTGCATCTGAGAAAGACTAACTCCAGGCAACACTACATGCTGGGTGCAGGCTGGCTAGAAAAGAGTTTTGCAGAAAAGGATTTGAAGGTCCTGAGCAGTAAACTGAAAATGCTTTCTTTTCCCAAGGCAGGGAAGAGGCCATAACACACTGAGCTGCATTAGCAAAAGCATAGTCAGCAACTCAAGAGAATTGTAGCAAGGAAAATTCCATGTAGACATAAGGACACAATTTTACACTGTGAGAGTGGTTAAGCAATGGCACAGGTTGCCCTGGGAAGTTGTGAAAGCTTCATCTTAGAGATACTCAAAACTTGATTGTATGAGGCCATGGTGAATAAGATATAATCTGGAAGTGAGCTCTGCTGACTGGATACCTCCAGACATACATTATTCTTAAAGATCAAAATGTAAATTATTTTTTCACCCATAACTTTTCAGACATTGGACATTTGATTCTGAACTGCCATTAAGCACATTTGGTGCACCTCAAGAAGTTGCATGTGTGAGGGGTTAAGGCAATATAGGGTAAAAAAGACCATTTTCAAATCAGCTTGTGTTTTTGCAATCCTGAATTACACTTCATTTTGCATCAGCCTAACGGCCTGGAGAACAGGTAGTGATGAGCTACATCCAGTGTAGCTCCAGAACCAGGAGAAATATAGTTATACTGATGCACAACTGTAACAGAGTTAAGTAGCCCTGAATAAGAAGACCGCTGCTTAATTCAACCTGAGTGCTATCTTAACACAGGTAAAATGCCTTTTGGATTTCAGACAGTGTCTCTGCAATGATGGCACTCTATGTGTGCAGTATCACTGTTACAGGAAGACTACACCACACTTTTATAAAGTTTTCTAATGGCTATGAATTTGTACTGCAGCCAGATGAAATTATTTTTTTCTTGATTTCATCCAGGAAAAGAAATATTTAAAGGAGATGAACCTCAATGCTTCATAATTTTTCAGAAAAGCTCTATTAATTTGGTGCATAAACAATGCAATACTATGTCCCTAAACTACAGGAAAAGTATGCATGTGCTTGATTTCTTTTCCAATAGGAAAGTCAAATAGGCTGATTCACAACACTTAGTTTAAGTGCACCAATAGCAAAATCAGGGCTGTAGTTGTAGTAATAAATTCATGGTTATTCCTGGGAGCATATATCTGATCATTGAAAACAGGGCTAGTGGTTTAACTGGAAGGTATTTGTCTAAAACTATTACAATGTTCAAGAAATTTCAGTTTTTACTTTTTCCAAACAAGATGCAGAAGAGAACAAAGATAACTCTAAAACTCAAAGTGCATCACAATGTACTTAGAACAACTGGATTACTAACTATGATCTGAAATAATAGGAAATATTAACATGAAATATGAAATATTATTACCCATAATATCACAAATAACCATATTGAGTGAGAAAACAATTTTCTGTTGTGTGAGACTTGCTCAGATTTCAGTGTTTTCATAACCAGAGAGGACAAGAAGTTGAATTCTCAAAAATAAGTAATGAAAAAAAAATTAACTTTAGATAATAGCTGACTTGAGTATTTTTTCCAATAATTTTCAACAGTTTCACTTTAATTTTGACTGTTTTCAGGTATATTTTGACTGAATTTACATGTCAAAATAGATAGTTTATATTTTTCAAAATGCCAGAAGAACACAATGCTAATAATTTCAAAGCCTTCTCACAGTTTTATATATGTACGTTTAATTTTGCTTTTTTTTTTAAATGATACCAAGCTTTTCCTGAAAGAAGTTTTGGATTTGAAGAATGAATGCTTTTCAACACCACTGCCAAAATGCTGTGGTTCTTTGAAAAAAGTCCTGTTTTTTTCTACTGCTAGCTGCTGTGAAGAGGGGAGGGAGAGCATGGGAAAGAGGTGTCTATCATCTTTGCCTTCTATGGAATATTTTAATCTTTGAGTAACATTTGGTATCAGCTGTAACATATATGAATTAATCACCTTATTCATGTAACTGTTTACCTTTATTATACTTCTAAAGGAAATCAAATGAATTTGATCTGTTTAAACATTTACAGCTGTGTTCTTGAAGAAATTTCATTTTGAGTTCCAAAGTTTAAAAATGTTATATTTTGTTTCAGGTATTTGGTTTGTTCTGTTTGAAGACAGAGATATCGGCAAACTCATCTGAAAGAAAGTTTTAAATTTGCCATTCTTTTTTGACTTCTGCAACCATTTTCTTTATATTTACAATAGGACCATGAAAATACTATTTTCGTTGACAGATGGCAAGTTTGATTTTGAAAGTCAACTCTTGTTTTTCATGCTAATATTTCCAAAACCAAAAAGAGAAATGCACTTTTTTTGCTTTGATGATAGCCTAGTGGAAAGGAAATTTGGCATGAGAATTTCTGGTGTGACTAGCTCTGCACATGAATTAATGAAGAGAACAAATAAGATATGAATTAGTCTCACATCGCAGCATAGCATGCCATCATCATGGAGACAATCCTCTTTGTACTCTTAGTAAAACAGATAGTCACAATGCAAATTCTTGAAGGTAAGGAAAATGAAACCTTCTCCATGTTCTTATCTGCCACTGTTAGCATTTTATTAGCTTTCCTCCTTTCAGAACAGTCCATGCTAAACTAACAGAAAATGAGTAAAGACAATGCCTAAATTTCATGCATACTTTCATAGACCAAAGACATTATCATTGTGATACAGAATGGGATTGGAAAAATATGCAGCCCTTGGAAATAGATTAAATGCACATACATTTTGTAATGAGTGACTGTAATGAAAGTCAAATGAATTATAATAAAATATAGAGTTTTAAAAACGAAAACTACTCAATGCATAATGTTGCTAAGAAAACATTTAACAGTTTTTCACTGCACGCTATTGTCAAAGTAAATAACTACCAAAGACAAACTTACAAAGTGGTTTTAACTCTAATGTGATGCAGAAAGTCAGTCATTTAATTTGTTAATTAGTATTATGCCAGAAACTATCTATTCAATATGAAGCAAATATGTTTACAATCTTATCTGCCATCTGTTTAATAGATGGGAGAATACTTAGAGCTGGGATTCTCAAAGAGGGCTGTTGAAAATTTGTTCCACAATTAGTGGAGCAGATTTTTTAATTCTAAAGGAGTTTTTCATGTTCAGGGAGCACCTCTATGAAGGAAACAGTACATCACAATGCTGCTATTCAAGATTAGTGATTGCTTATAGCTGCTGGCAGCAGATGCTTGCAAAATGCAGAAGTAAATATATATTTTAAGATACATATATATTAAAAAAAAGAAGAAGAAGAAAAAAAAGAAAATACAGCATTAGATCCAGAACATTAAAGCAGGTTTTGTGAGGAGGTTTTAAGACCAATTTTCATGGCATCAAAATATATAGGTCTGGGTACTTACAACACTCTTCATCTCTTTCTGTAATCAGCAATTTTGCAAGCTTTCTTACACGAAAGCCCATGATTATGCAGTACACTAGACATTAAAGTAAATTCTCAAGGTGCTTTTTAAATTACATATTAAGAATGGATATTAAATCATCATTTGGGAGGTGGATGAAAATAAATGATTAGATAATAAAAAATTCTTCCTAGGATTACAACTTCTTTCTTTGCCCTGTTTCAATGTATTTTAGTTTTGAGGAAGCCTATATTATTGTCTAATACTGACTGATATTTTTGTCATTATATATTAGAAGATAAAATTAGCCCAGGCATAAAGCTTTTTCTTTTCTGAAAATTAAACATCTTTTCCTGCTTGATTTTTTAAGATCAAAAATAAAAGAGGTGAGTAAAATCTTAATATTTATTTCTAAACATAGGATTTATAACCTTTATAATTTTCATTTTAATGGCAATGATTTGACAGGACTGCCTTTTTATATCTAATTGATTTTTACTTTGTATGTATGAGACATCAATTAGACACCAAAGGTGTGCAACATATATTTAATGGAATGCTAAACTAACCATGATTCAAGGGGTTTTGTACCTCAAAGCAAACTTGAAACCAGGCAAATTTTCTGAGAGGGGAAGAGATGAATGTAAATATTTTTCTTAATGAACATTGATGCATTTCTTACAATTTTTCAATATATACATGACCATGTGTAGGTGAGTAAAAAAATATTTCTAAGTGCATAAATAAAATCTGGTACTTACAATGTAGTAAAATAAAATCCATTCAAAATTTCAAGGCAAAGATGTGCTCCTTGTTTAGAATGGAGAATGTTTTCAAAAAGCATTCTTGAAAATTGTTTCTATTTGATTTTTAACAGAAGTGATTGTGCTAAGTTTACCTACCTACCTACGGAAAACGATGAACTTTTTGTGCAGCATTTACTTGTACTGCCTTGTGTACATCTTAATTCCCTGAGACATCTGTAAGATTCTTTTATGCACTCATGTGTCAACAGGTGAGATGGTCCCACAAAGAGCCGTGAAGATTTTGTTAGTTTACTGTCTTCTGCAGGACGGCAACTCTTGAGATTTGAGCCTTAAGTCTCAGCTTTACGTACCACACTGTACATCCATGTAGCAATATGCTTCTATCAAATGGAAAATTGGAAATACTTCTCTTCTTCATACTTGCAGGCAGCAGGTTAGAACATTTCCCTTAAAACTGATCTCTCTCCCCCCCTCCTTCCCCCCCCAAGATAATAATAATGCATTGTGAACAAATTTGCAGCAGAGTGTCAATTTCAAAAGGGCATTCTGATTTTTAAAGCCATTATCAGTTTTTACATCCCTGGTATACAGAATTGTACAGAACTGACTTCTTAAGCTGCACATCCTGAAGCAGCCTAGGGAGAGGGGGAGAAGGAGGAAAGCTTTTCTGAGCCCTGGGACCCCTCTATGTAAACAACGTCCTTTGTAGCATGCCCAGCTTACTCTCTTGACATTTTTTTTTTTTTGTGATACCCTTATGCGATGACAGAGGAATTGGGTGGGGAGATCTAGCTAGCTTAGTGTAACAGGATTTCGGCCCTAGTGCTTCCACAGTGGTGAATGTTTAACCCCTAGAATATCTGCAGCTGCTAAAGACATGTATTTATAAAAAGAGAAACAACAGCAACTGGTTAGGTCAGGAACTTGGCATCTGTGATTTGGCTGCAAAGGCTTTAGTATGCACACTCCATCCGTTCTACCTCTCCTCCTTTACCCTGCTCCCCCCAAAATTAATTGCATTTCTAACTAACAAGGTTTAGTTACAGAGGCACCTGACTCCTTCAAACCTTTTGGACACAATACAAAAGTCCAGTAGTAGACATTACAGGATTAAATCCATTGTAACATTCTAAAAATCAATTCATCTGTTCCTAATAGTGTTTCAATAGTATCCTAGTAACCTTTTCTGTGAAGCTTCATATGGTCTGTATTTGCAAACACTATTAAAAAAGGCCTTCTTGCATTCAAAAAAAAAAGCTAAATCTCTTCACAGAGCTGCTGGAGAGGTGCAGACTCCAATGTGGGCAAGTGTATTTGCCAACATGCCATATGGGAGCCATGGTTGGGACTTTTTTTTTTCTAGAATAATTAAATGTTGATGGCAGAGTTCAAATGGATCATTAAAATTCAAAAGTGTAAGAAACAGATTTTTTCTTATGTTGCTGAACGCTCCAGAGGGCTGAATAGCTAGCAGAAGTGAGGCAGGCTGCAGCAGTGATCAGCGTGTGCTGTGATGGTACTAATTTGATCATAATATAGTCATCTCTGAAGATTACAGCTATTCAATTAAATATTCTAATTAACCTGAAGTATTAGGCAAATGATACTAATTACAAATATTCTCCTGAGATTCACAGCAATGAAAATCCCACTTGCAACTGATACTTCTAGCCAATGTTTCGTAACACAATGTCCTATATCATAGGCTTTCAGAATATTAAAATGCAGTTAATTTGCCTAAACCTCATTTGTTTAATGGCATTAGCATTTTGTTTGAAATTGTAATAAACGTACATCCCGCTTTCAAGTAAAATTTAAAATGAGTGTACTCTTGGGGTAACTTAAGATTCCTGTTTACAGACCTAGCACTTTATTCAGTAAGCGGAACAGTTTGAGCTTAACTTTCAGCCATTAAACATATTGAAATTGTTTAAAAATGCTAATAATTTGTCTTTTCAAATAAGAAAAAAAAAGGATATTTTGCAGTAAAATTTCATGATGTTACCCATGTGACCAGTTTCCTACTGTGAGGGCCCCAATGCTTGAACTTCCCTTGTAGTTTTTTAGTAGAATGTTTGTCGTTTGTAGGTTGTTGGTTTCAGTTTGTTTTTTTAACTCCCTCTCCAGACAAAGCCACACAGACCTTCATTTTTGGTTTTCTACCCTTCTCTCTTTGCTCCTTTTCCCACTGCACATGGACTGGGGGCTCCAGGCTGGGGGTTCAGTGGCTTTTGGGGGCTCTGATTCCTGCATGGCACTTTGCACACCTTGCACACTAGTGCTCTTCTTGTGTGATTTGCAGGGGCATCTCAGCCACTTTACCTATTACTGCACTGAACAGGTAACTTGGTTGTTTATATGAATTAGGCATAATGGTACTTTGAAATTACAGCACCAGGCAAAAAACTCAGCTAAAAACCAGCAAAAAAACAGGTGGAGTTCCTGACCATAATTCTTGGTGGGTTTTTTTGTTTGTTTGTTTGTTCTGTCATGGCATGAACAGGGAAGGCAGAGATTACGCATCAACAGAAGTGGCTACTTAAAAAATAATCAGTTGCAAACAGTTATAGAAACAGAACAGGTAGCAGGCTTCAAGTGCTGTTTAGGATCCTTTCCTATGCCCAGCGCCTTGTTAGAAGGATAAAGGGATGGGAATGCATCTGGCTTTCCACATGTTGCCGCTTGATTCTCTATGCATATAGACTTTAAAGGAAAGAGATCAGAAAATCCCTTCCCAGTTTTAGTGCAATTTTACCAATACTGCTGCAAAGCATTATAAAAGTTTAACCAGTATGACTAATGTCTTCCTGTGAATATATTTGTCTTCCTCAGACTCTGCAGTACTTACCTGAAGAGAATCAAAATGCTAATCCTGTACCTTTTACCTCAACCTGTGAGGGATTGCTAAGGGCTAAAACCAAACAACCAAAAGATTGTCAGAATTTCAGGAGTAGAAATGTCACACTATCAAACTGCAACAGCGTGAATAAAGCTAAACCAAATACAGTATGAGTGACTGCAATTTTCATGTTGCAATGGCAAAAGAGTAGTTCAGTATTTGTACTGGAAACGCTGGAAGAATTTGCAACAGAGAAGACCTTTCTCTGACAGTTTCCAAAATATAAAGAAATGCAAGTATTACACTTCCTCAGATCTCAGAAAATTTAGAACAATTTGTGTCTGAAGCATGCTGAAATCACTAGACCTAAACTTGGAGAAGAGGGAGACTGCAGAGATGGCATCATGCTGCCTTATGACCTTTCACGGAGCAGGAAGGAGACACAAGGGAGCACACAGTAAACTCAGGATAAAAGAAAATCCTGGGCAGACTGTGTGCAGCCCTTGAGACATGCAAGGACTGGGGGTTTTGTTTGGTTGCTTGATTTTGATGATTTTCTTTGGTTGCTTACTTTTAACCCTTTTATAGCTGTTTTTCCTTTGGTGCTGTTAGAGCTTGTCAGAATGATTAAAAGTCTCTTTTCTCCCAGAATTAAGTAGAGGGTTTATAACACCTTATTCTGACTTGAAATCAGCTGGTACTTTGTGACTCTCCTTAGGTCAACACATTCATTACTATGCTCTATGATTATGGAAGAGGACATGAAATACATTTAATCAATCTATATTAACTCAGATCCAGGTCTATATAACAGAAATCTCTATTTCGGAGTGTACTTGTGCTGCACTGAACTTAAGGAAGGCTTGGAGTAGTAGGCAGAGGGATAGAACGACAAGACAAGATTCAAGCAGAGTAGTATGCTTTCATCTGCTCCTTCTTTTGTTGTGTTCCATGGAGGACCGGACACATCCACCAACATGGAAGAGCAAAGGGAAGGGTGCAACTCGCATGTGGTGAAGCACAGTACAGCTTGGATGGCTGACTCCTCAGCAAGTGCCATCCCTAACAGGACAGGGAATTTAAATGAAAATGTGGGGCCAGCTCAGAGATGGCAGGAAAGGTATTTTTCAGGTCCAGATCCCCATTTCTGATGTAGTTCTCAGCCCTCATTTAAATTCTCAGCAAAACAGTGAGATGAACAAAACCAAGCAAGCAAACACAATGAGGCAACTGGCAAGGGAAAGCTAATGAGAAAAAAAAAAAAGGAGAAAGGCAGAAAAGCGGGGAAAGAGGGAGACAAGCTGCAATGTACATGTATGTCTCATCCAAAGTCCTGCAAAAACTAGCTGCAGCTCTCTAGAGAATCATTATTCTGCTATGAAGAAATAAGCACATTCAACTACTGTATTAGCCCCTGAATGAAGTGGCTAAGAATAAAATAACATATACATATATATCATAAAGGAGAATATTTTCACATTTACCTGTAGAGCAAGTGAGCAAAGTGATAGTCTTTATTTATGCAGGGACTTAACATAATGCAGTGATCTATGGGTACATTCTTGGGTGGGGGGTGTGAATCTACAAGAGTGATTTACTTTTATAAAGGAAATGAATACACTGATGTAATAAAATTGTCATGTACTGCATTGATCTCCTTGCTGCAGAGGAAGTGAGGAGAAACTTAAATTTATATAAAATGAATGTAATGGAATAATAAATGCTCAAGAGTTGATATTACAGAGTGAGGTACATATTTACAAGGGAAATAAATATATGAAGGGATCCAATTTTATAAGGGGAGGACATTTATAGGAATCATTTCCACATCTACAGAAGCAGGAAACATGGTAGGTCATACTTTGCAAAGTAGTGAACACGTAATGGTGCAGGAAGTACAATGGTGAGAAACCTAATGATATTACTAATTTTTGCTGGCCACAAATATACATAGCAAATACATGCCTCTCTGAGTAGCTTGGTGGAATGACAGTCAAGGAAAGAAAATGTATGATGATATAAAAATGAAGGGATGGACCAGAATGTATGGACATAAAGCAAACTCAGGCTGCTCCAAGGGCCCTGTGAGGCATTTGAGCCATCACCATTAAAGGTCATCACAATGATTTCCTCAGTCCAAAACATAAAAATGTATGGGTGATGACAGCTATAACGAAGGTAGGATCTCAAACTGAATAAAATGGAGAGCAAAGAATGAGTCAATCTGGGAACTTGTAGGGTTTCTACATGTAACCAAACTCCTGCTTAAATCAGTGACCTAGATGATTGATCCTTATTATCAGACAAACTATATTAATTTAGTCTATAACAGTAGTTCTAATACTGTTAATAATAATACTAATAATAGTAAATAATACCATAAAGTCAAAAGCCAGTCCTGTACAAAACGCCTCAGCTTGTGTTCTTGTTTTGGCACAGAGGTTTACTGGGTGGAATGGGGGAGGGCATTATAGCCTGTACTATGCAGAAGGTTGGGCTATCAGGTCAAATAATCTCCCTTGGCCTTACACCCTTAAATTTGACCCAGTCCTTTCTTGCTTCCGCAAGTCAGAAGGGATGGGCTTAGGGTAAAACATGAGAGGAAAGAAAGATTCTGAAACACTGATCTTTGCCTTCATTCTTGCCCTCATCAGAGGCCTTTTTAAGGAAGTGATGGTAGTCCCCAAATGCCCTCATCCTTGTCATATCTGGTTGTGTTGACCCAAAAAAGGATAAGGAAATAAGCAGTGTGCCTGTCTACCAGATTCTTAATGAGAAACCTCATACACAGCAGGACGAAGCAAGGGCAGGGTTTTATGCAGCTGACCTGGAGGTTCACTCTAGTGATGGGCATGGAGAAGTCCTTGTAAATGCCTGGGGTTTCTTCTTTTAGAGGTGGTCAGACTGCACACTTTGTGGCTTTTGTGGTCCACCTTGAATTTGTCCTCTGAGCAGAAATCTTGGAGGAATACTTAAATGGCAATCCTGATGATAATTCCTTCTAAAGTGTCCCAAGGTCATCACCCCCTCACTCATGAACACAGACAGGATGAGTGGTTGGTCCATTTTGCCCTTTACTGCTTCACAGCTTGATGTAGGCAGGCTCCTTGATGTTTTCCTTTTCATTCAAACTTAACATGTTCATTGCTGAAGGACAGATTTTAGCCTGTGCTCTGACTAAGCCAGTTTGTGGTTCTACTTCTTTTCCTCTTTTGCTGTTCCTTTTCTTCAGACAATCCTTTTTCACACTTGCTCTTTTGTTTTTTCACAGAATCACAGAACTGCAGAAGGTTAAGGTTGAAAGGGATCTCTGGAGGTCATCTTGTCCAATCCCCCCCATCTCAGGCAGGGCCACCTAGAGCCAGTTGCCCAGGACCATGTCCAGACAGCTTTTGAATATCTTCAAGGATGGAGACTCCACAACCTCCCTGGGCACCTTGTGCCAGTGCTCAGTAATCCTTACAGTAAAAAAGTGTTTCCTGATGTTCAGACGGCACCTCCTGTGTTTCAGTTTGTGCCCATTGCCTCTTGTCCTGTCAGTGGGCACCACTGAAAAAAGCCTGGCTCCATCTTCTTTGCATCCTCCCTCCAGGTATTTTTACACATTAACAAGTTTTCCCCACGCCTTTTCTTCTCTAGGGTAAACAGTCCCAGCTCTCTCAGCCTTTCCTCATAAGAGAGGTGCTCCAGTCCTTTAATCATCTCTGTGGCCCTTCATTGGACTCTTTCCAATATGTCCTTGTCTCTTTTGTACTGAGGACACCAGAACTGAACACAGTACTCCAGCTGTAGCCTCACCAGTGCTGAGCAGAGTAGAAAGATTGCCTCCCTCGAGGCTCTGGCAATATTTTGTCTAAAGCAGCCCAGGATACAGTTAGCTTTCTTTGCCGCAAAGGCATGTTGCTGGCTCATGGTCAGTTTGGACCAGGACTCCCAAACTATAGGCCCACATTTTCCCTAGTCTTCCTTTTGTAGCTTATGTACTTACAGAAGCCCTTCTTGTTGTCTTTTACATGCCTGGACTGATTTAATGATATCGTGGCTTTAGCTTTCCTAATGTCATCCCTGGGTGCTCAGACAATGTTTCTGTATTCTTCCCAGGTTACCTGCCCTTGCTTCTACCCTCTGTGCACTTCCTTTTTGTGTCTGTGTTTGGACAGGAGCAACTGGTTCATCCAGTCAGGCCTCCTGGCATTTTTGCCTGACTTCCTATTTGTTAGGATGGAACTCACTTGAGCTTGGAGGAGGTGATCCTTGAATACTAACCAGCTTTCTTGGATCCCTTTTACCTCGAGGGCCTTATCCCATGGGACTCTTCCAAGCAGATCCCTGAAGAGGCCGAAGTCTTCCTCTACTGAAGTCCAGGATTGTAAACTTGCTTTTTATCCTCCTCCCTGCCCTCAGGATACTGCACTCCACCATCTCATGGTCACTGCAGCCAAGGCTGCCTTTGACCTTCACATCCCTGCGCCCCTCCTTTTTGGTGAGTAAGAGGTCCAGCAGAGCACCTCTTTGTTGGCTCTTCTAATCACCTGGAGGAGGAATTTATCATCAGTGCAATCCAGCACCCTCCCATATTGCTTATGTCTTACTGTGCTGTCCCTTCAGCAAGTATCAGGGTGATGGAAGTCCCCCATGAGGACCAGGACCTGTGAACATGAAGTTGTTCTTACCTGTCTGTAGATCCACTCATTCTTCCTGGTCAGGTGGCCTATAGCAGACACACACTATAATGGTATGTTTACCTGTATTCTCTTTAATTATAACCTGTAAACTCTCAGTTGGCTTCCCCAGGCAGAGGTCCATGCACTCCAGCTGCTCTCTTACATAAAGGGACACGCTCTCTCCTCATCTTCCCATCCTGTATCCTGTCCTTTCTCAAGAGCCTGTATCCCCTTAATTGCAATACTCCAGTCATGGGAGCCATCCCACCACATCTGCATGATTCCCCAAAGATCCTATCTCTGCAACTGCACAAAGGTCTCTAATTCATTGTGTTAATTCCCTGTACTTCACTCATTAGTATACAATTTTACTTTTCAGAGTTCAGATACAAAGGAGATATAGGAGACAGCTAGAGGATACTCGATGTAAATAAGTAGTCCAAATAAAAGGGCAACAGTCAGCACAGAAATTGCAATTTATTGAAGCTATGTGCTTTTTAAGTAAAATACTACAAAGCATGAAAATGGTTTTCACTAACCAAGAGTTGTACCTCTAAAATTCTATACTTTTGGGAGAGTCCAAATCAAACTACATTTAATCTCTCTAGCCCACCCTACATCTGATTCTTAACTTTTTTTCTCTGCTAAGTCTGTCGAGGACATCTGTGTTATGTGATGAGTGAATAAACGAGGTGTTTCCTTGTTCCATAAATTCCATATAATTTAGTGTTTTGAAACACTATAGTACTGTAATGTGAATAAATGCAACTTTTCAGAGGGGTAAACCTAGAAGGCTGTTCCACAGAGATTGTTGGCAGTGTTATAATTCTCACAAAAAATCAAAGACTAGCTCGTCCTTTCTCCTGGCATTACAGCCTGACTATAGCAACAAAGCTATGGAAAGGATTTCCTGGGGCATTGATTCAGGTTTGTATACATCATGGAAAACCATTTCATAAAATCCTGTTTATCCACAGATGAAGGTTTTATATTCGGATGCCCTTGGTGTTCTGCATGCCCTGCCCCTGTGGGAAGGCTGTTAGGAAACAGTGACCTGGAGCATCTCCAGTAGTTGTCAGAGACCAATCCAGATTACATATCTGAGATGAAAGTTTGGGTTTAGATATCAGACAAGTTCTAGCAGGTGCTAAATCCGGGGGATCCAAAGCCACGATGAGCCCTTTGGCAAATTCTGGATCCCGTTTCAAACCTCCTTTCCAAATTTTGGAGCAGCCCAAAGTAGGATTATGGGCACCCACCCATCTCTTGATAAATACAGGCTGGGGTTAGATGAGTGTTTTGTGGAATAGTTTCATTGCGGTATTAGGAGGGATTGCTTGTCAAGAGCTCAACTCTTTTAAAAGAAATGAAGCTAATGGAAAAATCAAGCATTCCTGATAGCTTGGCTTGCTCCTCTAGCACGTGAAACATTAATGGGAACCACTCTGGGCAGCACTTCATCCTTTACCTGAAACTAGCTGTGGTTTTATCAGTTTTATTTTCAACTTTTTCTAAATTCCCCTAAAATTTCTAATTCCCTTTTCTCTAATTGTAGCTTTCTCTCTCTGATGCCACTCCAGTGACCAGCAGGAATTACTATCATAACTTTGCTTCCTCGATTGGCAGTGTTTTGCCAACCAGGCCAGCCAAATTGTTGCCTCTGATGATTTTTGGCAGTGAGTTATCACTCTGTAGGGTCACAAAACTAGCGCATGCATAACTAAATTTGTCTAAGGGAAAAATACAACATTCAAATAACACTTTTAACCCAGATATCATGAATTTTTAATATTATCACACTGCTTGCAGCTTCCAAACACCTGCTACAGCCAGTACAGGGATTTTTACCCAAAGTGAACTAGACCTCTGTACTACCTCATTTTAGTACTAACATATGCACTTTTAAAATGTTTACATGTGATTCATAAAGATTACCTCATTCCATTGTGCATACAGGCACATATGAATTTCAGTGCACATATATATAAATTGTGTGTGTGTTTGTGTGTAAATATTCAGCTATGCAACTCCATGATTGTAATTTAAGTGTATGTATCTTTTCTCTAGAAAAGAAACATTATAAAGCATTTATTACCTATCTGGATACTCACATACTAGCAGAGGGCCTACCATTATGCAACTATTTTAAAAACAATCCCCACTCCTCTAAAATAACAAGTGTGCAACTAATGTAAGGAAAATAATTCTACTCCGAATAAAATTAGTATGAAATCAGGCAAGTGTGAAAGGCTGCAAAGTAACTATTTTGTCACATGTTTTTATGACATAATTATATTGATCTGAAAGACACTCATCCAGAACCACAACCTTTTATACCCGAAGAAAAAGCTTGTATAATCTTTTCAATCACTTGATATTCATGGTCTTACTCAAAGGTCTCTGAATATGTCATGTGTGTAATACCAATGCAAAATTTGGCACAATAGTCACTACCAGCAATATATTTCAATAAGGTAATTTTCTTGCTGCCTAAGAACATCAGCAGGGTGCAATCCTGAACAAAAACAGACTATGACATCTTATTCAAGCATACATCTGGAGGACAAAACTATACTTTATTAAAGGAAAATGGGATTTCAGGATTGTTTTGACAAGCGGTAAAAGCACGTACCTCACTTTACATACAGTACAGAGTTTTAAATTCAAAGTGCTTGTGTAGCCATCGTTAAGTAAAGGCTGGAAGAAAAATACTGCTGTTCTCACTGGGTTATGCAAATATACAAATGAAGCCTTACAATCTATACTGTATATATTTTTGTACTGGGCTACATAAGGTGAAACTAAGATGTAAAATATAATTTTCCTTCTTTCATCTGTAAACAACTCCTTTTGTATACTTAAGAAGGCAGCACACATGTTTATTCTTTGTACAGCTAGCATACAGATGCTTTCTAATGTTGAGTATGAGCATTCATTTTCACCAAGTGTGTTTGGTTTTCTATTTTATTTTTATATTTTGCATTAAAATCTTCCTTTTCCTGTGTTCCCAGACACCTTCACAAGTTATCATTATCTTGGAGGGTCTTTTTTAAGGGAAGAGGAAAGAGTCTAAATGATACTTTTTAGAAAATGTATTTCAACATAAAGCATAAAAACACTTTTAGTGTTGGATTCTCCTTAGAATATTAAGAAACCAGGTCAGATACTGAATAGTGTTGAACTTGTCTTTTGTAAGATACTAAGCACATGCTGCTGAGAGATCATACAATAATAGATTTTTGTCACTGATTTCAGCAGGAATAGAATCAGCTCTTAGGACCATCTGCGTTTCTCTAGGGTCATTTTTATGGTTGCACATTGAAGTGGTCAGTGACCATGTCAAAAATCTGTTCCTAAACTTGAAAAACACTGATTTAGTGCTTTGTGCATTAGAAACATATTGATATGGAGAGCATGAATTGAGCAGTTTGGCAAGATTGCAAGCTAAAAGAAGGCTGTGTCATTATAGCTCTAAGTGAAAACATCCAAAAAAAAGTCACTGATATTCCCTACCATTTGTACCATAAATTACCGCCAGATTTGTTGTCATTTGTTTATCTGAAAACAGATTTATGCTCTCTTATTTGAAATCTGTAATATGTTTTGTTACCCAAAAGCAAGCACTTTCAGAATATTATGTGATATGACAACCATCTCTTCTGGTAATGCACTGTTAGAGTGCCTGTAGTACAGGACTGAGCATACTTAATATACACAGTGCCAAGGTTATTTGGAAGATCCTAGCCTAATTTATTTGACTAATAACACTATTAAGCAGCTAATAGGGCGATTTTAACCAAACTGAAATCTTCACGTTATACAGCCTACCTCAATTATCACCTCTGTCAGATCAGAAATTATTGATGGCTGCTTTGGACTAATCCCCTTGAAATCCATACTACACTTTATTACTGCTGTTTCTGCATATTCAAAATGCCCATCACTGCAAAGGGAAAATGTCACCAGCAAACTGGAGGCTTGACAGCAGGACTGAAAGGGATGCATGCTAAAAGAAATGACAGTGACGGATACTTTAGCATAGCTGTGGCTGTTGAAGTGAGTGATGTTGGACCAAGAGCAATTTGTAAACTGATTTATTTTCATTTCCATTTCCCTTCCTCCAGAAAATGCACTTTTTTTGGAAGATGCTAAACTGTGATTTAATTTTTTAAGTTTGGGTTTTTTTTTATTAGTACCTCCCTCCTTAGGAAAGTTAAAAGGCTGCTTATGGAGAGGCTGCTGAGGAAGAGGACAGTGGGTATTTCTACTCCATGGAGTTACACAAACCCTTTGCAAACATCCCTTTAGTGGCCATGTTTGGGTAGACAATCCAGGTTCAGTTTTCCCTTGCTGTCTATAAAGAACATTCCTTTAAAACCTACTGCGCATTATAGTCTACAGTAAAAATAAAACACTGCAAATGATGTAGTGAAGAGCAATGTTATGCCATTCACTAAACATACCAAAATCCCTTCTCTGGATTATGATCTGGTTTTTTTCCAGGGCTAGAAAGGTCACATGATCACAGTATGCACATTGTGGAATAAAGCACTTGAAGACATAATTCCTAAACCAAGGAAAACACTTCCCTTAAAACAAGATACATGAAACCAGTCTCATGAGAAAGACTTTTCTATGATCCCGAGTCAAGTGGAAAAATTAAACATTATACAACTTTCACACTGCCCAAAATCATGGATTTGCAAGCCATAAAACTGACATTAGGACTTAATTGGACCTTTGTGACTTGGGATTCTTGCCACACAAAACTGCTTACAAAGATCTTGCAGGGGAGTACTTCAGTTTTCTTTATGTAGACCAGTATTCTGCATGTGTACCAGAAAGCTTCTTATTTGAAGGAACTGGACTCTAACATTGCATCTGGCTCACCCACATAAAGCACTTCAGATATTACCAGGTAACTTTCATCTGCTAGATATTCATCCTTCCTTCCTGTGGCTCACAGCTTCATCCAGCCAAGGCCATGAAGGGAAGAAACTGCCATGCCCCCATGCCTCACAGTGCCCAACGGCAAAGCCACCACTTAAGGCTCCTTGCACATCCTCCATGTCAGGTGTGCAAGACACTCGTCCCATCCCATCCCGTCCCCGCAGCATACTGCTGTGCTACAGCGCAGCAGAAAATGGAGTTAAGCTATTTTGCCCCCCACAAAAGTATTTTCTCTGAGGGTTGAGAAAGCAACTTGCTCTCCCAGCCAAAGCCTTCAAAGAGCTCAGGAAGGGGAGGACTGGGAGCTTGCCATCTGTTCGCTGAGTATGATGGGCAGAACAGCCAATTGTGCATACTTCCTTGAGTGACATTTTTAAATGGATGTGAATGAAACCAGCAGCTGTCAGAAGAGCTGAAGGCACGAGAGAATCTGGACAAAAACATTAATGTGGAATATTTGTGCTTAGGTCAAGGACACTGAATTTAAAAAAACACCAACCCTAAACAACAGGTTTGTTAAAGGCAATTTACTGCCAGAAATACTTTTGGTTTGGTTTTTTTTTTGTTTTTTCCTCTTTCATTTTTTTTCATACCAAATTATAAGCAGTTGGTTTTACCTGCTTTCACCATTGGTCATTCCACTGGACACTCATATGTCACTCCCTCCCAAGACTAATAAACACAGTATTTTTGCAGTCAGATCCTACAGAAAAAGTTCAGGAGAAATGTCATTTCCTCGCTGTCTCTATGCTTTCTAATCATCTGTGATCCTCCAGCCAGTCTCACCTAGTACTTTACTTTTAGTATGGTGTCATCCTGTTTATGTCAGTAACAATGCTATTTAGTAATCTTCATTCTTGCCAAATTCTGGCATGCTGCAGTACAGTTTCATGATTCTTCAAAATATTTTACAGGCATGTCTGAAGCATGTACTGGGGAAGGATCTCAACATTTTCAGTGACAGAAATTAACATGCTGTATATGTATATATACACACACATATACAGGTATAGTCTAGTATCTGGTCTCTTACATATGACTAAAATATATTTTTCTGTGACAAACTTAACTGTACTTAACTGTATACTTAAACATTATGGAGGAAATCATCATCTTGACCTCAGGTAATGAACCATGCATGTGCTGAAATGTGAAGATTTATATCCCTGGCATTTCTGTATTAGAACTAATGAAACCAGAGGTCATTGTACATTCATATAAATGCCTGGACTAATATAAATTTATTTTCATCCATCTTTTAAGATTGACCTATATCGTGCAATTTATAGCAACCCTTTTATTACATAAACTTCCAAAAGAAGAACTGAACAGTCAAAGCTGGTAAACCCTCTGCAGATTAATGGTGGAAATCTTTTTTACAGTCTTTGAAAGAGCACAGCACATATATACAGATGGCAATGAAAGCCAAATTGTAGGGTAGGAGATGCATATATTTGGTGGGGTGGGAAGGGGGGAAGGAAACACACATCCCACTAGCAGGGGTTTAACAGTCCTCCCATTTTCAATTATCAACCCCTTGACTTCCATCTTTGGATCTACTTCACTTAATGCACTGTAAGCAGTTTAGGTACCAAATAAACCCTCACTTAATATGGTGAATGAAAAAATATCTTTAATTTTGGTCAAATTTAAGCCCTAAATATGACTGGGAAGGGAGGTGGGGGGTAGGGAAGGAGAGGAGGGACAAGAATGGCAAAAGCCAGAAGGCTAAAGCAAAGTTCACTAAGAGGTATGAACAGAGTAGCAGCAGTGAACAAGCAGGTGGAAGCATTGAAAAAGCTGTGCAGCACTGGGCAAAGAAGGGCTAGACCTGAGGAAGAGGAGTGCTAGCAATGCTTAGTCTCAGTACTAGGAACTGACTCCTCCTGTGTGATTCTTATTGTGCCGAGGAGCACCACTGCAGCAAAATAGATACCTGAAGCACCAAAAGTTCTGCCTCTAGCTGAAAAAAATAAAATAAATCTGCAATAGCTGGCTAAGCTTTCAGTCTGAATCAAAGGAAATCTGTGAAGTCTACAAGTTTATTCACAATGTATGAAGTTAAACGTTTGCTTCATTCTTTCAGGGTCAGGGTCTTTCAAGGACATATTTACCATATCTTGAAAAGTATTTAAAGCAACACTTGTAAAAATACATTCTCAGAAAATTTGGAAATTGTGCAATTCATTCAGACTTTTGCTACACATTATCTTTCTCTCTGATCTCTCAGAAATGCTGACAAAAAAAGTTTTTTCATAACAACTTAATCCTGAATTATTACATAGTGCTTCTCACAGACTATAACAAAACCAGCTCCCGTTACAGGCATAATCCTGATGCGGAATGATAAGGTGCAATAGTGTTACTCAGGGATTCTGAGTAGAATGATACATAACATAGCCTAGCTATTGCTCAGTCACACTAGCAAGAGGTTCCCTACTTCTGCCTAGGGCATATAAGGCACATTAGCTTTTGAAAGGCCTTAGAGGACAGTTTCTGGAAGTAAAATCTATGAATGGGCACAGACATTGTTACTGCTTTTTAGTGATCAAAAAAAAACCAACTAAAAAACACAAGCACCATGAAGGGATGAATTTGGTCACCAACTGGAGTGTTGCTGGTGGCAGGGCAAGAGCTAAGCCTAACTCACATATGGAAAATAGCTTGGAGATGAAAGCAAACCTGTGTGGTCCAAGCTGCCTATAAGCTACTTTATGCAGAAATCTCATAGCTCTCACATATTTAATACAGCTCCACAAGGATTGTATTATAGGCTGCAAGAGATTCAGATAATTAAGAGCCTTTGTTTACAACAGGCATGCAGGGGATTGCATTCCACCAGAACCTGCCAAAACACAAGGATTTCTAAACTTGGGAGAAGCCTCAACTCCTCTAATTTAGACATTGCTTCCTCCAGTTGATGACAAATGCTTAGATTTGCTGTCATAAATAATTACAAGCACAACTAAAATTTCCTTGTGGCATTTGATGTAATTGTCCTTTCTGAATTAGGTATATTTGAACTGAATTAGATAACACATCTTCTAGTCTCTACCTAGAAGCCAAATAATGGACCATTCTTATACCCCAAGGCAAAAAAGGGAAGGCATACTCCTACTGCATGCATACTTCACAACTAATTCTTACCTTCGGTTTTCATCATGATTTTTGATAATATTTTTCATTTTCAAATTTATGAAAGGGACTTGGAACCAGAAGTGCTTGAAATATAATGAATAATCTTGTTCACTTGATATTTCCATCTCAGTTTTGTGATTCATGTGTTTCAGATAATCCTGAGAAGGCTGAGATAAATATCCAAACTTTTGAATGTTTATCCAGAGGATTCTAAATAAAAAATAGTGGGCTATTAGTGGGAAATGGATTCTTCTTCCTCTAAGAACAGCTCTTGTTGTTGTACCACTCTGGTACGCCAAAAACACCAGCTGGGCTAGCAGAAAGAATTACCTGACCCTCTGATTCATAATTTTATGCCTGTGTTTCTGATATATGTCTCTCTTTCTATATATAATCAGTGTCCTTCCTTATGGATCGCAGCCCACAAATAGCATGTGCGTTTATGCTGCATACTGACAAAACAGTCAGGACAGAGGAAACATGTCTGCAAAAGAACAAAAGAAGAAATACAAAGAGTCAAAAAGTTACTCTGATGCCTTTAGAGTTGGTCAAAGATAAATTAAAATGAATAACACACAATATAGACCAGAGTTTGTCTTTGGCGAAAACACTGTGTTTAGAATATGGTGGTGACATCAGAGCAGTTAAGCCTCCAGTTTACCAGGTTGAATAAACAAAACAAATATCTTTAATTTGTTTCTGCTTTTTGCTTGACTTTTCATCCCCATGCCCAGACTTCATATGTTTTATTGGCAATTTATACAGTCACAAGAAGACACCAAAGCCTTAGCAACAAGATCTTCTGATGTACAAACAAAATGCATTTAATTTGACTCAGTGTATTACAAGCATTATAATCCCTCTTCTGATTTCAACATGATCGACTAATCTCATCTGCTCAGAGGGATAAGCCTTGTCTCAGCCATGATGACAGGCTTAGAGAATGATAAAAATTAGGGCATTCTCACAGATTATATACTGTAACAACAGATAAGGCTTATGAATAAAGAATTGACTACAGGTGGTTATTTGTAGAAATGTACTAGATTAAGGGGTTAATATTAGAGAGGTACAATGTCATTCGTAGTTAAATCATAGATACACACAAGTGTGCGAAAATCTTTCTCGCCTGTGTAAACATCAGGGAAGATGAAGCAAATTTCATAGCTGGTTTCACCAGTAGTCAGAGTGAGCAAGTACATTCTCAATAGAAAGATAACCCTAATTTGCACTCTAGAAGTTCAGTTTGATAACTACTTGTATTGGGTAAAACAGACGCAAAAAAAATGGCCTGGGATGAGATAGCAAGAGAAATATTACCATGTTGTTTTCTAACTGCCAAAAATGCTTCACTTTAATCTGCTGTTGTTCCCAGGTAAATTTAGTGCTTATGATTCTTCTGTTTGGATTTGTAAAGAACATATGGTGCAGCAATAATGGAGGAAGTGCATGAGGCAAGGGGTAAGCTTTCTAACCATTGAGCAAGACCGCTATATACACACATCTTACCAGCAAATGCTAGCCTTGGGTGATTAAATCTCAGTGCATTGCTGTGAAAAAGTAATGAAACCCATACAGTAACAGTGCAGGAAATGCAATTACATGCCATCTGCATGCTAGATTCACATTCAATCTTCCTGAGGAAAAAAAACCAAACCCAAACCAAACCAAACCTGACACACTTTCAATCTGTTAAGCTTAAGTAAATGAAAGGAAAAAGTAGGTAATAATTCTTTTTCTGACACTATACAAACTTTTTATCCTTGTTTTGAAAAACACTTCCTATGATCATGTTAATATTATACGGTGTGTACTGATCTGCAGACACTTAATGGAAAAATCTGTGGAGCAAAGGATTAGGTTATCACAGTGTGACAAAAATTATTTCAAATATATTACTTTATTAGTAAAAAAAAGCTATAAAATTAGATACAAAACTTATACAATATATTGCAAATAATCATTATCTCTACCTTTCTTAATTATTATAACTTATCAAATATTATCTTCACAAATGAAGAAACAAACAAAAGATCTTGCTTCTAGCTTTCTCTATATTTAATTGATAATAAGCGGTGTAGAATTTTTTATTTTTTTGTATCAGGACTTTAGATTCTGAATACCTCAGGTTAAGAAAGCAGAGTCCCATTTAATACTTATTTATGTGATGGTAGAAAAATAAATTTGTCTATTCAGTGATTGCTGAAATTGATAGGTGACTACAATCCTGGATACATATATTTTTCTACAAAGTTAATAACAATAATATTTAAAAGCAAAAAATTAATAAATATGACTGAAATAGTTCTCAGAATGAAACACCAAGGAAAGAAGTGGTTGTACATTGTATAACAACAATGATAATATAAATTTACAAGAATGTTGTTTCACACCCATAATCTACTATGAGTAGATTTTGCGACAGCCCCTAGGTTGACATTATTAAGAGTTTAAGTTTAAACCACTTGAACTTAATGCAAACTGAATGAGCAAGCTGGAGAGACCAAATATCCATTTTGTTTCCATAGGAACTCCTCCCACAGAAAGCTGCCACCAAATGCTCATTGGCAAACAGAACCGCACACGTAAAGCATGTACAGCAGCACGCACACACAGCGTTCCCCTGCTGCTGCCTGTTTGCTCACCAGCAGGCACGTGAAACCAGCCCGTGAAGAGCCCTGGCGAAGTGGTGCCGCAGACAGCAATAGGCACGTTAGTTCGAGAAACTAGGTGTGCCACTTACCCAGAATAATTGATATGTACTGCTGGGACTGCGCTCCCCAGCAGTCATCCTACTTAAAATGTGCACATCATCTTTCTAGGATGCCAATTAAGTGTATCCTTCTGTAGTCGTTGACACTAGATTAAACCTTACAGTTTAAACAAACATTAGAACTGCATAAACCAGAAACAGTATGATATGCCTAACATTTTCCTGGCTCATATGGCACTACATCACTCTGCCATGATCCAAAGTCATGATGCAGCATTTTCCTAAAGGACATCTGCTTTGATATGTGTCATGTACAACGACATGACATTAACAAAATCTCCTACTCTGGAAATACATGTAAAAACTTTTTTAAAAATAATGATAAAAATGCAAGGAAAAAATGGAATCAAGACTGCAGATTGATTAGAATACTTTAAAAGAGTTATTAAAAATACCTTAATTGTCTCATAAATTTAACTCATGTATGAGCATAGAGGTGACCTAACTGGGTAAGAACATGACACTAAAAGCATTATGATGATGAACCAACATACAGTATTAAAGAAGTAAAAAATCAAAAGCATCGTTTTCAAACAAAGCTTGGAAGAACTTGGTGAAATCTGAAGTCTGAGGAAAAAAAGCAAATAGCATCAGTACAGTTTTAATACCATTTTTGTTAAATTGATCAAAAAAGCTGATGTTGAAAGCATATCATCCCTAATAATAACATCTGTTTGTGGTAACTCTGGTATATAAAAATCTTGCCACTCTGTAACTGCAAAAGAAAATCATACATCTTAAATTAAGTGTTAAGAACTGCTTTATAGCAGAGGTGACAGTCCCAGACGGCTGCTGGTTCTAATGCTCTGTCAGAAATTTTGCAGGTGTGCCTGCTCTTGGGCTCATGGATAAGAAAGCAGGCCCTGGAAGTTGAAGGGGTGTAAATACAAGAATGTCTTGGGTCCTTATCTTTGGATGTAAGTGAGAATGGAAAGCATGACAGCTCTTCAGGCTGCAGAGGTTGATTTAAGACACTTTCATTCACCCAGATTCCTGAGATCTTTCTCCAACAGTGTATATTTACACTCTGCATTGGTTGCCGACAGGCACAGCAGGTAGAAGCTGTTGGGAAGACAGATCGCAGAGGCATCAGCTCCGGTGCCGGTGTGTTCTGCAGCGGAGCAGGAAATGGCAGCGTACAGGGGGGTTTGCAAAGCCATGGAGACCCCAGGGGAGTACAGAGACCTGCCAGGAGCCAGCTGACGAGTCATGGGCAAGTCCAGGAGTAACAGGGACCACCCCTTGCTCCCATAAAAGGCCACCCCAGGCAGCCGTGGCAACCAGGAGCACTGCCAACTGGGGGGCAAACAGGGCTTGGCACAACAGATCGGGTGGGAGGGTCGGCAGGGAGGGGGCATCTCCACAGGAGAGGCATTCCAACCAGCCGAGTGGGAGACTTGAAGTACACATAACCCAGCAGCCAGGCACTGTTCTGTGACCACCTGCACAGGTCAAGGGCACACATCCTACCTGACCCTCAAGGCAGAATAGCAGGCACTCATCTGAGAGCAAAGGCTGCAGTCCCGGCTGAGCCATCTACCCTGGCAAGGACCAGCGGGAGGAAGAGTCTTCTCCCAAGTGCCCTTTCAGAACCACTTCACCACTCTGAAGAAGAAAGACCTGTCACACCAGGAGAGGTGCTGGAGCTGAGTAAGGCAGCCTGTTCTGCTCCCTGTATAACAACCAGCGCAACTAAGAAAAGGCAATGGGTGATAGTAGTAGGTGACTCTCTTCTGAGAGGTATGGAGGAACCCATCTGCCAACCTGAGTCACTCTCTAGAGAGCTGTGCAGCTCACCAGGGGCTCATATCAGGGATGTCACCAAGAGACTATCAAGCCTCATACAGTCCACTGACTGTTGTCTGCTGCTGTTGTTTCATGTAGTCACCAGTGGTACAGCCAGGAGCAGACTGAGGAGTTTCAAGAGGGATTACAGAGTCCTGGGAGCAGCGGTAAGGGACTCTGTAGGGCAGGTAGTTTTTTGATCGATTCTCCAGGTCAAAGGGAAGGGGTTTGAAAGGGCCAGTCAAATCTGGCGAATCAACAAATCGTTACAGGACTGGTGCCACAGCCAGGGGTTTGGCTACTTAGGCCATGGGATCGCTTTGAGAAACCTGGTCTACTGGGGGCTGATGGGGTCCATCTGTCAGAGAAGGGGAAGAGCATCTTCAGTCACAGGCTTGCCAAGCTGGTGAAGAGGGCTTTAAACTAAAGATGCCGGGGCAGGGGATCCTCAATCCATCCCACTCCTACCAGGTTGATGCCAGTGGTAGCAATAGGTGCCCAGAGCCTGGAGAAGGATCACAGGTCAGCAGGAGAGCACCTGAAGAGCAGCACAAAGGAATTTCAGCCACTCCAGACAGTAAGTCAGCTTCATTGGGGGCCCATCTTAAATGCCTCTGTGTAAACACACGTAGCATGGGGAATAAACAAGAGGCGTTAGAGACATGTGCACGTCTGCAGGGCTGTGATCTTATTGGAATCATGGAGATGTGGTGGGATGACTCCTGTGACTGGAATGTTGGAATGGAAGGATACAGGCTCCTTAGGGAGGACAGGAAGGGGAAACGAGGAGTGAGTGTTGCCCTCTGTGTCAATGGTCAGCTGGAGTGCATGGAACTCCACCTGGGGATGGATGAAGAGCTGATCGAGAGCTTATGGGTCAGGATTAAAGTGAAGGCAGGGACAGGTAACATTATAGTGGGGGTCTTCTACAGGCCACCCGACCAGGAAGACCAAGCATATGAGGTCCTCTATAGACAGGTAGGGGCAGCCTCACATTCACAAGCCCTCATCCTCATGGGGGACTTCAACCACCCCAATATCTGTTGGAGGGACCACACAGCAGGGCATAAGCAATCTAGGAGGTTCCTGGAATGCACTGATGATAACTTCCTTCGCCAAGTGATTAGAGGAGCCAATAAGGAGAGGTGCTGTGCTGGACCTTGACTTGGGGTTGTTGGTTGATGAGAAGCTCAACATGACCCAGCAATGTGTGCCTGAAGCTCAGAAAGCCAACCATATCCCGGGCTGCATCAAAAGAAGCATGGCCAGCAGGTCCAGGGAGATGATTCTGCCCCTCTACTCTGCTCTCATGAGACACCACCTGGAGTATTGCATTCAGCTCTGGGGCCCCCAAAATAAGAAGGACAGGGACCTGTTGGAGCGAGTCCAGAGGAAGGCCACAAAGCTGTCAGAGGGCTGGAGCACCTCTCCTATGAGGACAGGCTGAGAGACAGTTGGGGTTGTTCAGCCTGAAGAAGAGGTGGCTCTGGGGACACCTTATAGCAGCCTTCCAGTACCTGAAGGGGGCCTACAAGAAAGCTGGAGAGGGACTTTTTATAAGGGCATGTAATGATAGGACAAGAGGTAATGGCTTTAGACTGAGAGAAGGCAGATTTAGATTAGATATAAGGAAGAAATTCTTCACTATGAGGGTGGTGAGGCACTGGAACAGGTTACCCAGAGAAGTTAATGGATGCCCCATTCCTGGAAGTGTTCAAGGCCAGGTTGGATGGGGCTTTGAGTAACCTGGTCTAGTGGAAGCTGTACGTGCTCATGGCAGGGGGTTTGGAACTAGATGATCTTTAAGGTCCCTTCCAACCCAAACCATTCTATGATTCTATGATATCTTGGTCCCATCACCTTTCCTCTAGCTGTTTCTGCTACACCCGATTCAAGAAGATAAGGATCACTGAGACCCTTGCACTTAAAACCTTTAACATAGGCATGACCTTTCATGAAAATGACCATACACTCTTCAGGACCACTGTGCTGGCAGTTCAAATCACATCACAGCTTAGGAAACTTGGTGTAAATTTGCTGAAATCTTATTAATAACCTGATCCGTGTAAATATGACTGTATACAGAAAACAGACTCTGCAAAAACACATTTGGTTGTAGCTTATCTTAAAAATGTTCCACAACAACTTGGTTCACAAGTAAAGGCATTTTTCCCTTCTCTCAGTCAGTGTGGAAAGGAAGGTCAAAACTGAGATTTCCTTCCTTCATGGTACTGCATGTTATAAACACAACACAAAAGAATTTGACTAGCGTAACTGGATGATACAGCAGGTAAATCTAGCTACAGGAGGTAAATCTAGCTATTGTAGTCTCCCATATCTGTTTTGACTAATTAAATCTCAGAAGATGAAAGAAGTGATATAACGGGGTTTTTTTCAGTAAAATATATAAAATCTTGAAAGTAAGGTGTGAGAAACTTACATAGTCAGACTGCTACAAGCAACTGCAATTTAAATTCCAAATCACCTGAAAGAAACTACATCTGTAGCAGGATAAGTTTTTTAATCCTCCCCTGATCTGTCTCTCCAGTTACAACACCAGACAAGTATCACACAAAGCTCACATAAAGGAACATCTGAAGTCTGCATTAGCTCACTGATACCTCTAGTGAAAGCTAGGCCTAAATATCAGTTACAGCTATGTCTTGCTGCTCTTTAAAGTTTGAAAATAACACATTCGCTGTCTTCCAAGATCTTGCCACAAAGCATCAAACTTCTTGTGTAAAGAGAAGAGGGCTTGTTATATATCTGAAAATTTTATTCAAGCCCTAAAGACTTTTGTTGAGAGTATAAAATGAGTAAGAATGTCTATGGGGAATCATCATCTATTTGTGGCAGGCAAGAAATTCCAAAAATGTTTAGTCTGTTCTGCTCTGTGCTCCTGCAAAAAAGGTTGTATTTCCTTTTTCAGTGCCCATAATCTTTTTAGAACCTTTTCTTTATTGAGCCCATAAACATCACAGTGGAGCTGCAAATCATCATAGTCTGCAGAAACTCCATCAAAGAAGCTACAGAGTAAATGATGCTGAAAAGTTGATGTTCACAACAATCGGCAGTTGACTAACTTCATGATAGTATGCATGACATTTGAGGTATTTAAAAGTAATACAGAAGACCATATGATGGATTACATGGTCTCAGTATGACTTGGTCAATCCACAGGACCAAGATTCAGGAACCTTAAACAAACACAGGTTCCCTGTTGCTGTTCTTCACTAATCTGATTTTGCTGACACTGTCTTCTAATTATGCAAGTGCCTTCAAAATGTCTTATTGACAAAGTCAATGGCTTTTCTGATCTTTGACATAAGTTTCCATGCCTTAAGAAGAAAGTAAAACATGAGACTACTCACTGAGAACCTTTAGGAAGTTACACAAAGGAATGGGAATGATCAGAACAGAAAACACCTTCCACTTTACTAAGGACTCTTCTGCCATACATCATTTCAATGTTTTAACCTTTAAAATAATGGAACTAGAAGCAAAATGGGCTTTTTCAAATTCATTGGGTGCTTTGGGTTTTATCTTTCCTTTTTGCAAGGTCTTGTTACATTGGGGATATATTCCATTATCACCTCAGACATTGTAAATGTCTTTTTCTATTGTGCTGGTCAATATCCAAAAGAAGGTGGTGGGATTATCCATCTATATGTTTTGCATATTGATTTTTTTTCTCAAAGTTTTAACATGGTTTGTTATATATAGACTGCAATAAATAAAAAAGTGATTCTATAAAACAGATGCAAATTAAATCAGAAAATATAGATTTTTTTTATGATGAGAAAAAATTTTATGATGTGATATTTACAGTTGCTTAGTGGACTGATTTTAAATGTTACTACTAAGCTTTTCAAAATATATTAGGAATATTCAAACAAGTTAGGTGCCTAATTTCTATTAGTATCCCACACCTGATGGGCACATCAATTTCTAGCTTCCTTAGCAAATCACATCATCCATCATCAGGTTTTCTTATTCTTACAGTGAACAATGCAACCAGAGACAACCTTTTTTTTCATCCATTTGTTATCAGATTTTATGACCTTTTGATTTTATATTGTCCAAATCACAAATGAGTATATGTCTGTCTGAATAGGTATGATTATTAAAAGAGGACAGTAGTACAAATATAAGTAAAGCAATAACACCATTAATATGTTTGTTGCTCAAAGCAACAAATGGATAAAAAGACATAAGAGCCAAGGCACTTACACTGTGCAATATACATGTTTATAGGTTACAAATTAAATTGCCATCATTTGCCAGCAATAACTTCATGGTGATGTAGAGAATCACCAATTTTCTGAGCTACGGAGCATATAGTGATTGTTGAGATGCAGCAGTACCTCCTATATTTGAGGAGGGAAAAAAAATCACAAATGTTTGGTGCCCAGAGTGTGTGGATGGAGCATTGTGCATAAAATGTCAACAACTCCTTGCAAAAGATCAAGTAAAAAGGAATACACTGTTCCCTTTGTTAGCATTCTAAATAAATACATGGCTCTAGAAAATTAGAATCAGAAAAGAATTGTTAATTTCTATCCTAAAATCTTAGCAAATGCTATATCTGATCTCACAGAGTAGTTTCACTAAAACATCTCTTTGGATGGAGGCAGAGTTCTGCCTTAATGGGTCTTTCAGAAATTTGATTGCATGCAGACACGATTCCCAAGGTATCACGAGACAAAAGAAAAGAGGAACATGCAGACGTCTATTATATAACCAATCTCCTGGCCTTGCAGGTTCAGCACAAGAGGACAATAAAGCATAGACCTTGGAGTCTAATAAAATGTTTATCTCCATTCACAAACAAAAAATATCAGACATAGTCAAGTTGAGCCCAAACCGAGAAATGCTGAAAAGAGCAGTAGAGAAGTGCATGGGAGGGCCATTTATGAAATGTGCTGATTAGGACCAAGTATGATAACAATATTTTATGATGCATACCTGTGTCCATGAAGAACTGTGTTTGTACTGACAGCTTAGCGCAAAATTCAGTCAACATCATACAGATAAAATTGTGTAAGAAATTTCTGTTCTGTTACCAGCCTTTTGCGATAACTGTCTTCCTACTAAAGAAGTTTCCAAGTTTTCAACCTTCAAAATTAGTATATTAGAATATAACACAATTTCAGATATTTAAACAATTTTAAAACTTTATTGCCAGCAGATATAAACTTTGAACAATGAAGGGGACAGATCAAAGACCTGAAGATTATTTTAAGCCATCTACATGAGGGAAGGTCAAGAAAACAGCTGTACTATGGTTGAACCAAGGCTGAAGAGCATGTGTGTTTTTCAGGTCACAGTTCTCTCTCATCTTCAACTCTCTGTCTAGCTCTCACACATGAATATGAAAATACATTTTTTTCTTTTTTTGGAATAAAAATGTGTGCTTCTCAAAAACATTTCTTAAGAGACAACACAGAACAGGCAACCCCTCCCCGATGCCCAAACCAGCCCAATACATAGTGGCAGCAAGCACCAAACCCTGTGCATCAGAGCATGGTTATTAATCTTCAGTGGGCATATGATGAACCAAAGGAGCAAACAAAGGGAATTGAAAAAAATAAATTCAGGTATGAGAAAAGGAGGTACACTACTAATATTCAGCTACACTAAACTATGACAACTACATGGTTTAACACCAATTAACTTAGCTGAGGTATATAAGTACTCAATGATGAAAAAATTGGTCTAGTTGATTAGGTTGCAAGAACTGTGGCTCATCCACATGTGCTCTGGGAAAAGGTAGTTACTATGTGCCTTCCGTCCCTTGGATGTGCTGCAGGAGGACAAACTGCCGCAGCATGTTGGAGACTGCGGAAGAACTGGGTGTCTGAGGGGATTTAACTTTGAATTCCAGTTGATTACAGCAACTCTTTACGATTATCTGGCATGGGCTCTGTCTCAATGGTAAAAGTGAACCTGCAGTCAGGGGCACTGGAGACTGAATTAACCAAAGTCCCATGGAGGCATGTTGCTGCCGTTTATTAATAGTTGTTGACTTACCCAGGAGGGGGTTGAAACAAGCATCTCTCTGGTTAGAAAACTTCTCTTTTCAGACCATGCATGAAGCTCAGCAGTTGAATGAATCAGCCAGGTGATTCTACACTTGGTATCGAAGAAGAAGCAAGAAGTCACACATTTTCAAAAAGAAAAATAATGCATAACTTTTTATTTTCATTCAGTGTTTTGCATAGGCCACAAACTCTGAGAAGCTTGTTTTCAGTTAGAAGCTGGTTCCACTAAGAAGTCACTTGCAAGCTTCTTGATATATTGTATCATTAAAAGCTGCAGATTATAAATGTAATTATTCTGTTACAAATGAGCAAGACATTAGAACAATGTGAATGCTCTCATGTGCCCTATAAAAAAATAACCAAAAAAGCATAATGCTTCGAGAGCAGAGCAGCCGTTGTGTGCTTATTATTGCCAACGGTACAGCAATAACATATGTACTTGGCACACTGGGGTCACTGACCAATCTTCAGAGTATTGATATAATTACTTTGGCAAATGTAGTGTAACTGCAAGAAATTAAGTTCTTTAGATGGAAGAAGGAAATACAAGTAGTATCTAGCAAAGTTTACAAAGACATTGAGAAGATTTGGTGGCAGTACTATAGAAAATCAGCACAGAAAGTTTCCAGATTCATTTCTACCAAGAGCCTTGTTTCATACTGCAAACTTAGCCTCTGTTCTTTCCCAAGATCCATATGCATCAGCACATCAATCCTGTAGCCAGATTCCATCTGTGTACTCAGATCAGAGAGCCAAATAGTTGATTATCTGGTTACAGATTTGAAAGAAATGGTGGGGATAAACAGAAAAGCTTAAGAACTACCTGCAGATATGTAAATTTCTAAATCTGCTAAAAGGGCATTTAAAATTGTCACCAATTTCCAATTCTGAATTTGGTAAGATGAACTCAGAGCTTCAGTGCAGCTGCAGAGATCCCATAGTGAAAAGCACGACATCACATGTGTTACCTTTCACTTCTCACTGTTGCAAAACTTGAATCTGCACAGGCTACAGTGAACAGCATTTCAGGGTGTACCCACACTTACTGGCTTTTAAACAACATTCAAAAATCAATCAAACAAACAAAAACAATCATGGAGAGAACTTGCCTGTTGATTTAGACCATAGTTACCTAGTTAGTCTGATACTATCTGTCACTAAAATATTAATCCTATGTAAAACTGAGGTACCTGGTAAAAGATAGTCCTTTAGGTCCTTTAGAGAGGTGTCTCCCATTGAGCTTCATCCTAAAAAAAAAAAACCAAAAACATTCCAGAAAGCAAGTCACCTGAGCTGAAACCCACTAAAATAGGCCACTATTAAGAAAAGCAATATGATATACCTCTTACTCTTCACTATAAAGAAAACAAAAAGTCAACAGTCATCCACTCAAAAGACTAGCACCTGCTGCAGTTACTGCATGTGCTGGAAGTTGACATACTTAATTTACTTATATCTTCCAACCCCATTGAAAAAAACAGTAGGCAAATACTACTCTTTCTATGGAAGGGAAAACTAAAGTTGATAGTGCTCACGTGATTTTTTTTATGTCAAGTTCCAATTAGAATTATACTAAAACAATTTTTATTATTAGGTGTTAAGCAAAAGTTCCCATTGAAATCCATGAGAAACCAATGATTGTCTGATTCCCATATTGTCCCATGGCTCCAATCACGTCCTCAAGCACAAGAGTCCCAGCATATCAATTAGGCCAACAGTGCCATATTTAAACAAGGTAATTCATATTTAGATAATCCATTTAGCAATGTGATTGCTTTTCTACCAAAATACATAGTGCTCAGAAATAATAACACCGAACTCAAAAAAAATACACCCCACCATTCCTCCATTCCTTTAATTAGTATGTTTGAAGACAGGGTTGTAAGTGTTTTGGAAGAAGCACAATACTCTTCATTTCAGCTGTGGGTTTTATTTTTTAAGAAAATATTACTACTGTAACAGGTAAAAAAAGAAATGTATTTTCTCCTCTTTTGGTGTGACTTTTAAGGCTACAAAATGTGCCAGGTTAAGACCTTGGAGATGGAAGTGTTATGTTTATCCACAGGGCATGTTCAGCACTGCCAGCAGCTGTGCAACTTTTCCCTAACAATGTTACTCAATGATGACTTGAAAGGACCACAATTAGGGGCAGGAGAATAGTTTAATTTCCATGCCCATTCAATCCTTGACTTCTCTGCTGAGCCTGCCAACTATTGCCAATTGCAATGGTGGATTTTGTGACATGGACACTTGTCCACTAGGAACTGGACAGAGTCTGCAATCCAATGTAATTATTTTCAGTCACTATTGACCTGCGAGAAGTTTCAAACAAGGAAATGTTGAAGCTTTTCTGCTCTTACCAGCTCCTTACCAATGCTACCACTGTAGCTGTGACAGCTGAAATGTTCCCTGACAATTTCAAAATGATTTTAATAATTTTTCAATTTTTTAACCCTCCCCTTAATTTGATTACCACTAAAAAAAAATCCCTTTTGGTCATGCATCAAAAATATATATTTCAAATGTTTCAGATTTTTTTTTTAAAAGAGCCCCTGAATTGAACTGCACGACTTGTGATGTAGCACAGGATAAAAATACCAAGATCCACTTTCATGATAACTATGTGTTAACCATTCATCATTTACCATCATATCTGAAGATCTGCCTTGTGTTTTTTTCCCCCAACATGTAATTTTGAAAAAGTAATTTTCATGCCGTTTACTTGTGCACAGAAAATAAAAAATATATATTTTAATTCTATACTTAAGTAACTAGCAGGTAATTTGGTAGTGACAGGACCAAAGCTATACCAAGAATGCACAGTTCTGTCTGACCTCAGAGCGTAAGAAATCCTGGTTAGTGTTTGGATGGGAACCCCAGGTGCCACAGGCATAAATCAAGAATTAATAATTCATGAATAGGTATCATTTAGAGCTAATGTTTTAAAGCTAACTCACAGGAAACAAAAATATAAATAAGGTACATTGTATTATCAGACTCAAGAGACAATGCAACAAACAAAAAAAAAAAAAAAGAGGGAAAGAAAACGCAGTACTGAGGTAAGATCGCTCTGGACTTCCTCCCAATTTGGGACAAGAAGGGAGAACAGGTGGAGAGAACTAATTGCACAGATCCCTCTAGTGGCAGCGACAAAAACGGGATTTTGGCTAAACCTGAATGAGCAAGTCTTTCAGAGCCAGAAGATGTGTTTGGAGCATGGGAGTCTGCAGCAAGGGAACCTTCAGAGCCACCCTTATCTGTTTAGCACTTTTTTTTAGAAATGTGTTCTAATGGGAGCAAGAGACAAGAAGAAAAATATCTGGTTTATAATGGGGAATATATTTTGCAGGCTTATATCATTAAATGTGCGATAAGTTTATAATTTCACTGTAAGTTATGCAATGGTTTATACCATGTCTACAGATGATTTGTTCATTCATGTAGTCTTTTCAACTCACTTGAAATGATATATGCTTATTCAAGTGAGGATTCCTTTTCTGAATCTAAACTTATTTATGAAATGGACTGTACAGTATGACTGCCTTCAATAACTAATACAGGACTAGGTGAGGTAGAAGATCCCAGTAGATAGCAATTACTTGTTTAATCTTGGCATACATTTCTATGGCAAACCCACATTCTGCTTCTTGTGGAGATATTTGCCTCTTCGTTTTTAATTTTTACTAAATTTATTCCTCTTGAGATATTCTTACAAATTTCTAGAAGTCAATTATGAAATCAGCATAGAGGAATGTTACTTCTGCACTGTCTTGAATCCTAAAATATTTTGAATGCTGTTTCTTGAGATTTCAGTATAGTGAGAAAGCCCTCAGTTTTGATTTGTTGTAATATATGGACATTTTCTATCAGGAATCAAAGATAAATCATAAAATACCCTTGAGATGAGTTTAGCTGATTGAGAAACATAGAGTAATAGAACCATTTAGGTTGGAAAAGACCCTTAAGATCCAGTCCAACAGTTAACCTAACACTGCCAAGTCCACCACTAAACCATGTCCCTCAGCACCACGTCTACTCATCTTTTAAATACCTCCAGAGATGGGGACTAGACCATTTCCCTGGACAGCCTGTTCCAATGACTGACAACCCTTTCAGTGAGGAAATTTTTCCTAATATCTAATCTAAACCTCCCCTGGTGCAACTTGAGGTAATTTCTTCTCAGCCTATCACTTGTTACTTGGGAGAAGAGACCAACACCCACCTTGCTACAGTCTCCTTTCAGGGAGTTGTAGAGAGTGATGAAGTGTCCCCCCAGCCTCCTTTTCTCCAGGCTAAACAACCCCAGTTTCCTCAGCTACTCCTCATAAGACTTGTGCTCCAGACTCCTCACCAGCTTTGTTGCTCTTCTTTGAACACACTGAGCACGTCAATGTCTTTCTTGTAGTGAGGGGCCCAATATGCTGCAGGGATAATAAATTACTGAACAGATTTTTACAGAGTTGAAATACAGTGTGAACCTACCGAAAGCCCACAGGGTCAGAAAGCTTGAACGGCAGTCCCAGGGAGTCCCCAGAAATGCTGCGGAGGGACAATGCTGGTGGGCTTTACATTCCCTGGTCATTGCTGAGAAAGGATGTATTTCAGCTCTCTTCAAAGCAGGTCACAAAGCAGGCTGGGGTGGTCATAAGTCACTGGTTGTGTAGCCACACCATCAAAATACCACCACCATCCCCAACAGAGGCCAAGGCAGCTGTTTCCACTCAAGGCCACAGGTTAATGGTAGGAGGAAAGCTGCCACATGGCTACGGGAGGGGTGGAAAGGACCCCCTCTTCTTTTTCCTCCTTTTGGCTCTCAATGCCAGGTCCTGTACCCAATGCCCATTTGACTGATGTCTTAACAGAGGAACTGGATTTTGATCCTAGACAATGGTGCAATGTAACTGGAATCTGTTATATTACGCACGTGGCAGATTTACTGTATTTCAGGAAGTTTTCTTGAAAAATGTCCCCAAATACTTACTATGAACAGAGTGTTTAATATTTCTTAAATACAAAATCGTAAATATGTGTTTATGATATTTTTCTTTTAAACAAAACATCTTGCTTAAGCTGTTATATGGCCTTAGAGGTGTAGCTGGATATATTCAGTCCTTAGAGGAATGTGTTCTTTGTATTGTATCAAATGAGATCACAGTTAAATATCTTACCCTGCATTAGGCAAGTAACCATACTGCAAAAATGCCACTACCTATAATAGGGCAAATTTTTTTCATGGTGATCATGGCATCTATTATCTTTTGATTGCCATTATATTAGCACTTTACTTGAAGACAAGGGACAATCTTTCTTCATGGAAATTTAACAAACAAAATGAAATTGCTTTGTGTGGTTTTTTAATGAGAAACTAACTAGATAATATTGCTTTTGTAAACAAGGCACCATTACCTTTCCTTGAGCTAGTGAGACAGGCAGTGAAAGAGTTTAAACGTAATCACAAACAAGCAAATACTGATAATATAATAGAGTGCATGTCTGTATTGGCTCTTTACTTTTAGGTTAACATGGGTAGTTTAACACTGTGCTGGCACATTTTAATGTGTCAAAGTTTTCTGAGCCATAAAGTCACATATGCTGCTAATATCAAAATTATTTTCCTTGGATTAAAATATAAAGCATGTCTAAGGGGAAAAAATGATTCTTAAACAACTGAAACTGTCTTTTTAATATGAGTGAAAATGTCAGCTTTCTTCTGAAATGGTGTTAAAAAAAAATCCAATTCCCCCATTTTTTTAGATTTTTTTATAAACAAATGTGCAAACTGATGAGTTCCCCTTTTCTCTGGCAACAAGTAATTAAACAGCAATCATTTTGACTGCAAAAAGACCTGCATTGCCCAACAACAGTGCAGTCAGCTCTCAGTTTTGTTGTATATTGCGCAAGCTACATAGTAAATACACAGCCTTCTGTAATAGGTTGCTTCACAGTATTAAGCATCTTTTTAATGAAGAGAAATTATTGAGCTGCTGTAGGGAGTAAATACACATATATACACCTTTTTTCTAGAAAATTATATTGTGATAGAGCTGCTCGCTTCTGGCATTATATGATTTTGATTGTGACCTTTTTACACAGATGCCTCATCTAGTCTGTCTGACTGAGACCCATAACAAGAGTCAGAAATCAAAAAACAGGACAATTTGTAATGAGGAAATAAACTTTTTACTTTTGATAACATTTTTGAAAGTACAGTTTCGCCACCTGGCACTTCTTATCTCCATGTAGCAGAATAGGAAAACAGGGAATGGTAGTCCTCTGCTGCCTAGAAGGCAATGGGCAAGAGATGCTCATGCTTGTTTTTGTGAAGCACTGCATATATTCTCACTGCATGCAATTTTTAATGAGAGATTGCCAAGAATTAGAACTACTTTCTTTTTCAGGAGTGGAATGGGCTGGTTTACAGTCACCTCCACCTCTTCTCTTTTTCCCTCCATCAGGGGCAGAGGATGTTTGCTGTGGGTCACAGCAATGCAGAATGGGAGGGCCCCATCCCAGCTAGTGCTGGGGCTGCTGTGTTGCAGCACAGTGCCATGTTCTAAAACTAGCCTTCATAACAGGCTTTCAAAGCCAGGTTTCTCTCTTTGAGGAAGAAAAAAGTATATTTTTATGCTTGGCATTATGCCGACCACATTATGCATGTGAACCTGTAAACTTCTGGAAACAATTTAAAGTGCTGTTTATATTTTAATACAAGAAAAAAATCCTGAGCAACATTTGAAGGTGACATTTTACAACAGAGCAGACACCATAATTAGAAAAAAAAATCCAGTATCTTTCGCTATCACCTTTATCAAGCAGTAAAAAGGAAAATGAAAAATAGGCACTGGGTGACAGAAAACACATGGTTTGCCAGGTTCTTTAAGGAATCTGGTAGCACATCTGGGAAACTGAGACTAAATATAAGACTCTCAGAATACTCTGAATACCACCTTGCCAGGTTCTGAGAGCAATGTTTTTGTAAATCTTCTTGTTGAAATGCAAAAATTCCCTTTTTATGAAATGCAAGCTTAAACTCTTCTTTAAATTCCTTCACATTTGCACTAGCAGACCTCAGTTGGAGCATAAGCTTAGTCAGAAAACCTTAGTCACCTGATGTTACACACTAACAAATACATGGAGGCTGATTTTGGCAGTTGTATTTAGGGCATTTGCTCAGGTATCTTCACTTTTCAGATACGCTCCCCGTCACAGCAAAAACAAGTGATGGCTGAAGGTGTTTGAGGGAGCTGGCTGAATGTGCTGGGAGGCAGCACTGGGACAACGGTATCATAGCTTGGAAATTTGCAGTTGGGCTGGACAAGCAGATATTCGTGGTACTAAAATATGTCCATTTTCCATAGGATAGTACAGAGCAGCCCTTCGCCTCATGACACAGGAGCTGTGCTGCACTCGCTTTCTTCAGGCGGACAGCCCTGAGGACGGTGTCCTTTAAAATCCTCCAGCACGAAATGCCACTTGGAAAAAGTACTTTGATAAACATGTTTTAAATTATATCCAAAACACTCTGAAGGGACAGAGCTGCTAGGTTACAAACTCAAGTTTTCAAGCTATACACCCCAGCTTTTCTCTGTGCAGAATTTTCCAGGTCCTTCTGTAGTTCATGCCTGAACATTGTGAATTAACAAGCATGTAAGTAATAACAAGGTGTTAGTTGAGATGCATGCCCTGCACAGTCAGAGAAACTAATTCAGACTGATTTCATTTTGACAGTAGCATCTGTGCTGCTCAAAACCATCAGCTAAGTTTCTGTGCCCAGGGAAGCACGGTACACCTCCCAGTCCAGGGAGAGTGTGAAAAAGGTGACTTCAGCCTACCTTTATGCCTGGAGGATAACAGACTGCTGTAGAAGCTGCCTTAAACAAAAGCATAAATTAAGAAGCTCTGAAAGCTGCTATGATGCACATACAAACTCAGCTGAGGTTTCTACCCAGCAGCTTCACAGCCCACAGCAACTGTAGATCCCCCTGAGGGATCACGAGGAGCATACTAGAAAGGCCATGCTGATCCCAAAAGCACTCCCTATTCCCTGAAAACTTCAGTCCATGTCTACCACTGTCTTGATATACACAGAGATTTTACAGCCTCCTTTACTAACTGGATGGGGGTGTGAACACCTAATGGAGTGCATTTTCAAAAAAACCCCAACATAAACGTATAAATAAAATTAACTAATATCTGTATCTGTTTAGGTTGTTGTCCAAATACTGAAGTTTGTTATCCAAGTGACACCTGAATCTCAATCAGAACACCCTTCACAAAGTTTTAGCGAGGAAGCATAATTAAATCAGGCCCATACAGCCAAATTCCCTAAGTGATCATAATTAGAGGTCTCAGGGCAGACATCTGATAACTTCATCCCAACAACCTGGAAAGGTTGCATAATTAGAGAGATAAGAGGTGATGAAACATGATTGAAATCCATGGCATGCTTTTAAGTATCTTGCAGTTCTTCCCATATTGTTATATCCCATTCTAGAACTGTTTCTAGTATATTAGTCATGATACCATGGCAGATCTGTACATGCAAATTAAAGTAGTTCCCCTTTTTATTGCTGTTTGGCCTGGTTTTGGCCTGGGGGGTTTTTTTGTTGCTTTGGGGTTTTTTTGAGATGGAAGAATATTTTTTTTAATATTTTCCAGTTCAAAGCCTAGCACAATACATATACAAATATATATGCATGTTACCATTTCATTTCCTTTTAATGCAAGTAATTATTTTTCTTAAAGTACAATACAAACAATATCGAAAAGAACCTGCTGTATTCCATTGTTCTACAACCAAACTCAGCACAAGTTCATAGATCTTAGCATCATTAACACAGCACATTCTTACCCACTGAATTGACCATTTGCTTTTTCTGAAAGCCTCAGTACTAAGAAGACAACTGGAAGAATAAAGAAGTCATAGCAGATATTTAAAGGGAAAGTGTATCAAAGATAACCTAAAATGGAGTCAGCATCACTAAATTGGGAACATGCTGAAAGCCACTAGTGAATGTGAGGTTCTGATTAGTGACCCTTCCTTCATTTCTTGGATACTAGTAAGTATTTCAGTGGAGCACTTCCCAGCCAGCCAAAACGAAATCTTCTACAAATAAAAATACAAACACAAAGAGGATACATCTGACTTTGAATTTTTCTGGGTTTCCTTTTGACTAAATCAAAGCCACAAACAAAGAAAGGAGATGTAAAAAGATTAGGTTTTACTTCTGAAATTGAAACAACCAGATTTCAGCCTTTAATTTAAAAAAAATATAAAAAAAAAAAAGAAAAGCATTCTTTTAAGAAATCCGTGTTTCATCCCAAATAAACATTTCCATAAAAATGGAAATCCATGGAAATCTCCATCTTTTCTGTTGCTGGCAGAATCCTGAATTAAGGTTAATGAATTCTGGCCTGAAGCTTGAAACTGGATATTTCAATCTGAAAACCATGTTCAGGATGCTGATACCTTTAGATACTTTAATGTTTAAATTTAACCTGAAACACAACAAAAATAACCATATAGTCCTGAAAAACGTGCAGTCACTTGAGCTAACATTGCAAACAGCTTATAAAGAGTTAAAAATAAACACAGGCTATAAATATGCTACAAACACAAATGCATGAAGATCCATGGGTTATTGAACTATGTAACAACATACCTCAGTGCTTTATTATGGATGTGTATTAATAGTTAATTAAAGCCTCAATTATGTGTGTAAGTACATCATGAGTGTTGGTCTGCTGATTTTTTGTTTAGTTGGTTTTTTTTAATACGTGTATATACTTTTTTCTTTTTGTGTGTGTGTATATGTGTATACATAATGTAAAAAGCCCTCTAGGCCAGTTCTGGTAACAGGTTCATTCTCAACACAAAGATCTTAATAAAATGGAATACTTTGTGATTTCTTGGTTGTTAATGGCTCTCCTCATAAAAACCAAATTTCTATCTTGCTCATTAACAAATTGCAGATGAATAGCCAGCAGCTTATGTATGTTCTTTTTTTTTCTTTATTTCTTTTTGTGGACCATTTTCCTTGGAAGAAAAACAAAGTACAGTAAAAAGAAAATAAAGGTCTCTTATGTTTGGATCTAAATTACAGCCACAGATTTAAATTTGTAAAATGTGATTACACAGCAACAAGAAACGTTTTTAAGACCTGTTATTAACAGAACAGTGTGAGCCTTAGAAATAAGCATCAAAGGAACAAAAAGGATACAGCATTCACAAAAGTCTCTGACAGATGGCATTGGACAAAGAGCACCTAGCAGGTAGTCACGTCTGACTTCAGCTCTACCCCAAGTTTGGGCTGTGCTCCTGACCCAGCCACCCCATGACTTCCCCCTGGGTCCTTCTTGGACCCCGCACAGCCTCAGCCCAGGTGATTCAAC